>JXCR01108874.1:0-56126 GCA_002079205.1 Phalaenopsis hybrid cultivar | reverse complement strand
TTTTTTTTTTTTTGAGAAAGCCCAAAGGCTAATATATTAAATAGAAAGTGAGATACAGATAGATTGTGTAGAAGGGCCCAAACATGGCACCCTGCTCACACGATAACCACTACATCAAATTGTTCCAAAAGCCAAAAATAAAGAAAAATACATGAGTCTTAAAGAAAAAACCAAAAAACGCTAAAATACAGAGTATTAGGTAGCTAGAGAGAGACTCAATTTTGCCTTGTCTCTGCCTCTAGTTCTAGGGAAGGAGCAAGCCAATAAATTCTCTGAGTCAGTTTCTTCTTCCTCCTGGAATAGACATGTCATTCTTCATCCATAGATTGGCTCACCTGATCAGTGAATTGGTTTAAAGTGTGTCGGACATGTGCAGGTTGTTGAACATTAGAAGCAACTACTTATTGTACTAGCTGATATTTTATCGGATCGAATGAACACTCTCGTGTGTCTTGACATATAAGTGAGTTTTCTTTAATAACAGTGAGTGGTATAAGCACATTTGGATCTGTACCTGTAGTATGGTGTTCTTCATCTGAGACTGAAGTGTTGGAAAAAGAATCGTGTTGCACCTTCTCAGCAGAGATGGTAGATGGCTAATTTTTAGCGAAATTCAACCTTAAATGAGGTGCAAGCGATAGCAAATAGTGGAACTGTGGCCAAAAATACTACAATGAGAGAAATAAGGAGGGTGTGGTTCTATTTTAACATTTTTGTCAATACCCGTTGTGAGTGGTGTCAATCCATACCTCATCTGGAGCTAGTTGAGTGATATTTCTCTCAACTAACACAAAAGTCACAGAGGTTCTGGAGACAGCAAGCGTATGACTGTTAATCTTGAGAAACTTATCGTAAGCAGTTGCTAAAGTGTAGAAAATTTTCAAGTTGAACAGGTGTAATTTTAAACCCGGAAACTTTATCCAAACAGGAATGATAGGGGACTCCGCTTTTGGATCAAAATCGACAGTTCACTTGAGAATTCTCGTAAAAAGGTTGTCAATCTTGATAACTTTTCGAGAAAAAATGCGAGTGTAATCGACAACGTGAGATAACTGAATAAGTATATGCTGACCGTCAAATAAACAAATGTTTCAACTATCCGATAGCTTCATAGCATCAAACTCTTTACGAATGATCTACAGTTTTGGGTGACCATAAAAGAATTTCTCCACTAGAGAAAAACGTCAAGAGGATGCGAGAGTACTGGTTTCAACCTCAATGAGAATAAAAGCAGGCTTCCCTTTTTTTTCCAAGCTTTTTAACGAAAGTGTGATCACTGCCACCTTCAAGAGCATCATAGAAAGAATGAGAAACATTGCAGAACTTGTTAACATGAAAATCAGGCTCTGAACCTGAAAGAGGAGCACGAGTAAAAAATAGGACAGTCATCGACAAGTGCATTGGCATAGGAATGCATTGTCGAGACCATCACTAAAACGGCCAGGCAGCTGCTAAAAAAAAGAGCAGAGGAAAATTTTATCGAGCAAGGCGACAGGGACTCTTCAAGTGCGGGAGACCTTCTGTCGGGAGAGGCGGGCAGGGCGAAGGCGTCGTCGAGGAAGAAACCATATGTCGAGCAGGAGCCGAGCAAACAAGCACGTCTTCGGTTAGGGGTGAATACGACGTCGTCGTCTATGGGCGCTGCGAGACGAAACGTTTATCTGTCGTAGACGCGTCGTCGGCTAGGCTGTGCAAACAGAAGAGAAGACGTAGTGTCGTCTTCGATTGAGGTGAACAAAAACGACATCGTTGGGCTGGAAAGACAAAACCCAAGCATATGAATTCATGAAAATGTCGTCGTGGTAGACGACGGAGATNACGGCCAGGCAGCTGCTAAAAAAAAGAGCAGAGGAAAATTTTATCGAGCAAGGCGACAGGGACTCTTCAAGTACGGGAGACCTTCTGTCGGGAGAGGCGGGCAGGGCGAAGGCGTCGTCGAGGAAGAAACCATCTGTCGGGCAGGAGCCGAGCAAACAAGCACGTCTTTGGTTAGGGGTGAATACGACGTCGTCGTCTATGGGCGCTGCGAGACGAAACGTTTATCTGTCGTAGACGCGTCGTCGGCTAGGCTGTGCAAACAGAAGAGAAGACGTAGTGTCGTCTTCGATTGAGGTGAACAAAAACGACATTGTTGGGCTGGAAAGACAAAACCCAAGCTTATGAATTCATGAAAACGTCGTCGTGGTAGACGACGGAGAAGTGAGTCTGATAGTTTCACCGTCAGGAATCGCCCATCGTGCGAAACCCTACACNATCTTTTTCCTTCTTGCCAATTTCATTTATTTTCAATTAACACTTGTATTTCGTGCCCAACAACATAAAAAGTCAAATATAATTTAAATCTCAAAGATATAGATCACAATTGAATTAAGAATACATCTATAAATTAATAATATTATTATAATTTAAAAACATAACAATTAACCTAAAATTGCAAATACTTCTCCTTATTCTCATACTCTGAAATATTCAATCCTACAGATCAAACCCAAATTTACTCTTAAAACATATGTATCAAGTTCTTTGTACTTATAACTAGAATATCCAAAAGATTATTAAAATTCAATTAAGATCCTAAATTATTTTCAAAATACTAATTAATTTAAGCATTTAATTTATCATGATAATTAGATAAAATTCTAAACTTGCCTCGATTCACTTCTTTCTTCTATTTACAAAGTTCACGATCCAAATCTCTTATTAAGTCAAATGTTTTTTAATTCCTTNGACAGTTTTTTTATCAAGAAATATTCAAATTTGATCAAGAGTCATCTAGAACTCTAATTTGAGCAAATGATGTGCCCCTAGCGTGTGTTGTTTTTTGTGCGTTTTTTATGTCAATTCAATTCCCCTAAGACGGTGCTAAAAACTTGACCCGACCCGTAATTACGCAGTAATTTAGCTTTCAAAAGACGGCCAAAAACTTGACCCAATTTGTATTTTGCAGCTAATATACAAAATTAAAATATTATGAAATACAGCAAATAGTTCACACACTATGGGTTCTACGTAAGTCACGTATCGCTTCAAGTAATATAGGTCTTTCTGATTAAGCCCCGAATATGGATCCCCCGAAGAAGCGAGAAAAGATCTCCTTAGTCAAATTCTAGTCTACTACTATTAGTTCTTAGTTTGGAATGTCGATTCAAATGATGTTTTATTTAGCAACTACTCCTAAATGCGAATGATAAATATAAGGATAGAACTATTTATAAATGTAAATATTAATTTTTAAAGATAACCCTTTTTGAATGAGTTGGTTTGGAGAATTTTAAGATGTTAAAAACTACTATTCTTATGTAGCGAATTGGATAATGTAAAGGATTGAGAAACATTAAATATTGTATATGCCAAATATGAGCAATTTTAACTCTCTACACTGATTCAATGTTATAGAAAATCATTGGCTAATCTTAGGTTTAGTCCCTAAATCCGTGGATAGGCTAAAAGGATATTGGCTCCCACTCCAGAGCTCCCACTTCCCTTCTCCTGAAGGCTAACTCTCGTTTTAGTTTTTAAACATTAAGATAGAATTGAGAATTTTTAGTCTGTCACCCTAGAAATCTCCAATTCTACACCCAACAAAGTATATTTCCTTATTTATTTGCACTTAATCTCATGAACGAAATACTCCTTCATGGTCATAAATGTGATTCTCACTCTGTTATAAAACTCATATTTTATTTCTCGGATTATATGTTTCACAACATATTTTAACAATTCAATTAGGTATATCGTAAAGTAAATTAAGAGCGGAGTTGAAAAACCATCACAATTTATAATTAAAACTTCTTCTAGCATGTATCCCAATATCCTAAATATGAATCCTACTCATTGTAAGAGAAAAAGTAAAAGGAAAATAACAGGTGCCACTATTTCCAAAAAAGAAGAAAGAGTAAGAGGAACACATCACAAAGCACGAAGAAAACACAACGAAAAGCTTCATTAAATCAAAAAAATCCACTAGATAAGTGTTTAAAAAATCATAAGATAATGAAGAACACAATACTTAGCTTTTTCCCCTTGATAGAAAGATGAAAATCTCTACCACAAAGTCTACCGCTATACCATGCAATGCTAGAACATTCCCTTACATATTCTCTCAAAATTCCCTCACCAATCTCTCCAAAAAGGTAGAGATCTACATTTCTACTCCTATTCAAAGATCTCTAAAAATTCTTCACACTTTTCCACTTACACACACCACTTTTTCTGACATAAAAGCCCCTTATTATAGTGTAGGGACGAATTTCCCAAGAGATGCCTCAAGAAACCTTCCAAAAAGCGTCCAAATACATTGAATCTTCTAGAAATTTTCCCTGGATCGCATCCAAGACGTCTCAGACGCTGTCGGCACCATTTTGGAGTGGTTTTCTGCACTCTGGAGCCAACGGCACACACCCTGCGCAGCTCCACCATTTTGCTTCGTTTGGCTCTATTTCGTCACGTTTCAGTTGCGTTGCTTTCCTAACAAATAGACCTACAAAATAAGCATAAAAAATCCTTTCTTTAAACTGTAATTTCCTTCAAAAATATGTGAGAAGTGTAAAAGAGATTAAGCATAGAAAGATATATTGAAATGTTTCATGACAGAATTTTCTTTCTTGCTCGTTTTCTCTCCAAATTGCACTATTTTTTGCTTTTTTTTCTCCAAAACTCCATTTCTTGTCCTTGAAACCAAAAATATATAAATTACATTTTTTTAAAGTGCAATATCATCAAAAATCACTAAAAATAGGCATTAAAAGCTTATGAAAAATTGAACATTTTTTAGGCGTATCAAAATCCCCCAAACTTAACTGTTACTTGCCCTCAAGTAACGCATTTACTACATAAAAGTTATGACTAATGGTAAAGAGTTTAACTTCTAAATTTCTATAATTTGGTCTACTAAATATAATAGTACAACTCAGGAAAAATTTTTAACAACTTAAGTCAAAACTAAAACTATAAGAACATCTAGTAGTCAAGTCTATGATTTCTGATTCTCTATTCATTTCAAGAAGAATTGCAATTTGTCACATTAAACTCACTTAGAAATCCATATGAAAAGGAACTTCATTAGAACTTTATTACTATGGATACTAATACTCAAATACAAGTTTAGAAAATGTAATAAAGCCTTCTTCCTCAAGTTGATTCAAGTGAAGTCAATTTTTTATTAGGCATCTCCTCAAGCTTCTCCTCACATACTATTCTTTTCTTTTTCTTTTCTTTTTCTTTTTCTTTTTCTTTTTTTTCTTTTAAAATTATTTTTTAATCCTTTATTTTTTTTCTTCTTTTTCATGTGAGGATTACTATATCTGGATAACATTTAATAATTTTGAACTTCACTATCCTCTTCTTAAATTTAAAAACTTTTCACATTTCTTCATTATATAAATTCATATCAGCTTTAAAGATTTTTCATAAAGCCTCATTCTTTTCTTTATACATGAAACTCTAACATTCTTAATACTTCAAAAATACAATTTCCTTTACTTTAGAAAAAGCATAGTCTTATTCTTTCGTACCAAATATCTTAACTCTAGAACCAACATTCATTATTGAAAACTTTTACTTAAGTCTACTATATATTTAGAAACACAAATATAGTTATCAAAAGTTAGCCTATAATATCANAGTTTGATATCTAGTGCAAAGGTCTCTTGATAGTCAATCCTATAGACTTGCGTGAAAACTTTTGCAACCAGTTNCTGAGCGGCAAGTTGGTCCCCCTGTTGAGAGATGCAGGTGCCCTTTGGCTTTAGCTCCATGACATATATATATATATATATATATAAATAATATATAATAATGTCAGATTTTCAGTAAAATACATATGAGTGTTTTAAGTTTGTCTAATTGTCTTGTCTCCCTTCATAAACAAGAAGTTTTAAAATGTTGAGTGCTTGATGTTAACATGATTAATATATATGGGAAGAAAGTGAAGGGAAATGAGTGTTAGTTTCTTAGTTTTGGAAATGAGAGATTTTGCATTTTGTATTGATTTTTCAGTATGTTATTGATTTATTATGAATCTAAAAAAGCAAGGATTAAAATGACAGGAGTAAAAATGAAGTTTGGGTATATGGATGAAGTGGTTGTGAGGGTTATATCATAATTAAAAATTCATGTCAATGAGGTTTTTTTATTTTGTGATATTTGTGCTATATCTGTAAGGTNTTTCAGTATGTTATTGATTTATTATGAATCTAAAAAAGCAAGGATTAAAATGACAGGAGTAAAAATGAAGTTCGGGTATATGGATGAAGTGGTTGTGAGGGTTATGTTATAATTAAAAATTCATGTCAATGAGGTTTTTTTATTTTGTGATACTTGTGCTATATCTGTAAGGTTGTTTAACTCAGCAAGCACTGATGTTTCTGCATGGAAAATGAAAATATTAAAATGGGGCATTAACATAAATACCGCACAATTTTCATGCTTTTATGTATCTTAACACTCGAGCTTTAACATTTACATATGCATGATGCTCAAATCTTTAATATCACATCAAAAATAACATAAATTACTGCTTTTTAAAAGTGAAATATACAGTTTTATTCATAGACTGTTTACATCAAAATGTTATAACTGTAAATATGAAAGTTTANTGCTTTTATGTATCTTAACACTCGAGCTTTAACATTTACATATGCATGATGCTCAAATCTTTAATATCACATAAAAAATAACACAAACCACTGCTTTTTAAAAGTGAAATATACATTTTTATTCATAGACTGTTTACATCAAAATGTTATAACTGTAAATATGAAAGTTTAATTGTTAGATATGTATGTGTGTGGTGTTTATATGAATTTCCCCAATATTAAGCAGTATTGACTTTTTAGTAATCTCATGCTCATAAAATTGTTAAAGAAAATTTTTTGCTTGGGATATTCTAAGTTAAATTTAGCTTAGGGGGAGTAAGATTTATAGTTCATTTTAAGGCAAAATAATTCTTTTGGTTTTGAAAGATAATTATTCTTCTTGTAGAAAATACCTTCCATAATTAATTTCATGAAAAATAAAAAGGCATGGCTTAGCATCTCGTAAGAATGTCTACACTCTGAATTTAAATATATTCATTAAATCATGAAAAAAACAAAATCCAACTCAAATATGTCCAATATCCTAGCTATTAATTGCTCATTTGGAAGTATGTCAGCAACTAAATTGTTGAGAAAAAAATAGCCCTTAAAACATTGCTATTTGCAAATTTGCACCTTTTTTTATTGCTTTTTAGTTTTGGTCAAAATGATGAAATCCTGCATATTTGGAAAATACATATTTTAATACCAATGGGGCCCTAAGCTTCAAAATTTTTTTAATTAAAATTTTAATGAGACAAAAGAATCTATACTAATTATTTTATGATTACAATTGATCGTGATCAAAATTAGAGGGTCGTTTTATTAGAGTTTTTTGAGATTAGATTTGCTTCGTTGTACGTACTTCACTAAAATTAATCAGATTAATGACATCAAACTTCATGTGATCAAACTACGTAGGAGCTAGAAGGCTCATATCATGATTATGTTTGGACCTTCTTAAGTGAAGATTATTTAAACATGAATCATAAAATCATTAATCTAATATATAAAACAGTTATTTGAAGTCAATAGAGTACATATTTACTCAATAGAGTACTTTATTACTCAATAAAGTCTTCATTACTTGACATGAAACTTCATTACTCAATAGATTATTTCGTTACTTAACAGGGCCCGCCAATGACAGTGAATTTGGGGGGCGGCTGGTGGTAGTTGACTAAGATTGGTGAGTTGTAACAGACAGTGGAGGGCAACTATAATGGCCGAAAGCTATCATTGTGTCTTCAATCTAGAATAGCGTTAGAAGTAGGTTCCTTCTCTTCCTTCCTCTCATGTGATATGAGGGGGTCTATTTATAGCCCTTATGGGAGGAGCATTTTCATCATTTAGCAAATAACTCCCATAACCACCCAATCAAATAGCGCGCAATGATACTCCTTAATCATAGGAGTTTTTTTTTTTGCTGATCTGATAGCCTTAAAGACCTCATAATCGGGTGATCTTAGAGCCGNTTTATAACCCTTATGGGAGGAGCATTTTCATCATTTAGCAAATAACTCCCATAACCACCCAATCAAATAGCGTGCAATGACACTCCTTAATCGTAGGAGTTTTTTTTTTTGCTGATCTGATAGTCTTAATGACCTCATAATCGGGTGATCTTAGAGCCCTTGGATTCCTCTAGTCGAGATGCTTGATTTGATTATAGGTGCATCAAATTTGGAATTCATGTGACCCTCAAATTTACCACCAAAATTCTCTAAAAGTGGTTCAACAACTTGAGTTGGGCTTGATTCAGCTCAGAATAGACTACTTTTTAGAATCAATTAGTTTCTCTCATCGAGCTTAGTTTANATGTGACCCTCAAATTTACCACCAAAATTCTCTAAAAGTGGTTCAACAACTTGAGTTGGGCTTGATTCAGCTTAGAATAGACTACTTTTTAGAATCAATTAGTTTCTCTCATCGAGCTTAGTTT
Source organism: Phalaenopsis hybrid cultivar (assembly GCA_002079205.1). Lineage (NCBI taxonomy): Eukaryota > Viridiplantae > Streptophyta > Magnoliopsida > Asparagales > Orchidaceae > Phalaenopsis > Phalaenopsis hybrid cultivar. The sequence goes on along the minus strand of JXCR01108874.1, from coordinate 47,609 downwards.
GAATATAAGTTTGTTCAAATCATAGCTCTCGAAGATTTTTAATTTTGATTGAAATTTTTCCTACTTAAAAAATACTACAAGATACATGTTAAATGCCTTGATTCTTAAAAAATGGTAAAACTAGGTTGTGACACATCAATTTCTCCCTATTTTTGTATGATTTAGTTTGTATTATCTGAAAATAATAAAATAAATAAAAATAAAATTTTCATAAAATTGGTGGCAGGTAGTGTGTTGGCTGGTGGCAAGGATAAGCGGAAAAGGGCAGCGATCAACAGTTGGTGGTAGTGGGTCCATGGTGCGGTGATAGGTAAAGGAAAATGTGCATGAGAAGTGTGGGTCATAGTGGATCAACGCGGGTAGCATGCTGTAGTGGATCACAGGCAACCCAGGTCATGGGTCATGGGATGAAATGAGTTGGTCGGATCAGGGACATGAACACAGCTGTTATGTTGTCTAGTTTGGTCAGGTCAAGTCTAAAACATGGGACAACGACAGTTGCCGAACCAGGCGCAGGTAGCGATCACATGGATGAAACACATCATGCATATCAAGTAGCGCATTGGATCGCACACGACAGTGGATATGCCATTTTAATCGAACACATGGCTCAGGACGGGTTGGTTTAACCTGAGTTTGATCTCCTTTGGATTTGACTTGGGTTGGTTTAACTTATATGCCACTTGTTGAGCCTTGGATTTCAAATCATTAATTTTTTCCTTTATTGTTTGTCTTAAGTTTGATTATTTTTGATTTAATTTGCTCCCTTAGTGGGTTAATGTGTCATGGTGAGTGTTAGGGTTATGAGGTTTTGAGTTTGTTGTTTGGGTGATAGACTTTGAGATTTTAGGGTTTGATGGATTCATTTTAATTTTGGGTTTTTAGCTTTTAATTTGTTTGACTAATTATTTGAATTCATAAAATTTTATGGTATGTTGGTTTGTCCTAGTTTCACTATTGAATTTTCTTAACTCTTGGTGAACCTTTCATTTTGGCTTTTCTTGTGTTAAATAACTTAATAGATGATCTATTATCTTCATGCGGGTTTTGATAATTTTATTTATTTATGGGTTGTTTCAATTTTGGGAAGGTGCAATGTCAGTTCCATTTGGTGGGTTTAAATTTTAGGGACTACAATTTGATATCTAAGATTTGGGTTTTAAAAAAAATAAAATATTAGAGTTTTAATTTTGGTGCTCAATTGNAATGTCGGTTCCATTTGGTGGGTTTAAATTTTAGGGACTACAATTTGATATCTAAGATTTGGGTTTAAAAAAAAATAAAATATTAGAGTTTTAATTTTGGTCCTCAATTATATATGGTGAATTTTGGGTGATGTTGATTTTAATTTTGCTTATGGCATATTTAGGATTTAATGAATTTTTAACGTTGTTTTAATTTTACATCAATTGATGGGTTTAACCTTGGTGTTTAAGTTGGGGTTTGATGATTTCAAATGAATTGTGTTTTATTAGTTTTATTTTGGATTTAACAAATTTAGCGGTGTTTGGCTTAGAAAAGAATTTTTTTTTGTTTGACTTGAGTCATTTTTATAATTTCAAAANGTTTAAGTTGGGGTTTGATGATTTCAAATGAATTGTGTTTTATTAGTTTTATTTTGGATTTAACAAATTTAGTGTTGTTTGGCTTAGAAAAGAATTTTTTTTTGTTTGACTTGAGTCATTTTTATAATTTCAAATTTTTAAGTTTGTAAGCCTTTTTTGGATTTCCAATGGGAAAGTGAACCTTATATCCAATGGGCTTCTTTTAGATCAAATAAAGATTACCAGATGTTAGCGGTTCAAAGTGGGCTACCAAAATGGAACCTGAAATCTTCAGGGTCAAAGGGTTTCTTAAGACCTTCTCCACCTCATAGGAACTCAAATTGGGCTTTAATGACTAAACCCTAATCATCACAACCAAAAGTTGGGGAATTGGGATCTAGCATATCAAGCCTTATAGAGTGAAGTTTTGTTTGGAGTTCTACATTGGTGTTGGTTCCTTCACTAGTTTTCTATGAGAGCAATAGAAAAATCTCTAAGACTAGATCCTAGCNCAAAAGTTGGGGAATTGGGATCTAGCATATCAAGCCTTATAGAGTGAAGTTTTGTTTGGAGTTCTACATTGGGGTTGGTTCCTTCACTAGTTTTCTATGAGAGCAATAGGAAAATCTCTAAGACTAGATCCTAGACATCTAGAGAGAGGATAGACCTCACAAAAGTGAGGTCAACAATGGTTCATTACCATGCAATCTACTCTCTTTCTCTCTCTTTCACCATCTCTCTTTTATGTTTTACGCTTTATTCATCGGGTGTGATTTGAGGACAATTTTGAACTCAAAGGGGGATTGCATAAAATTAAGTTACCAACACATGTAATACTGAGTAGAAATGAATATAGAAAGAGGTGTATATAACTAAACCTAAGATTGCATTTGGATCCTGAGAATTACAACATAAGCAAATTATTTAAATAATAATAATAGTAAGGGATAATTAATGAATGCATATTTATAGTCAATTGGACATCATTTAAATTGCTTCACTATTTGGATACCTGCATATATGGTAATGATATTATTTAATTATGTCTAAGAGACAATCATTCCATCATAAAATATAAAAAAAAATGTTTTTGAAAACACTCAAAATAATTTTTAGATATTTTTAATATTTTTTAAAAAAATCATATTTTATTAATCAAATATGTCAAACATGTTTCCTTTCAAATCTAAACATAAATAAAACAAAATAAAAAAAAATANAAAAAATCATATTTTATTAATCAAATATGTCAAACATGTTTCCTTTCAAATCTAAACATAAATAAAACAAAAAAATAAAAATAAAATAAAAGATAAAAAATAGAATTGACCCCAACGGCTTCTAAAGAGATGTTTGGGATCACTTTTACTTTTTGTTTTTCACTTATTTTTTCTTATTAATTTATTTATGTTTTGATTTAAATTAAAAAATATTTGAAGTATATTTTAGACTTTTCGAGTGTTTTATAAAAAAATGATCTTTTTTTTTTTAAATTAAGAACGTGTAAAACATATCCTAATCAAGTCTATTTTCAAAAATAAAAATAAAAATATAAAATATNATCACTTTTACTTTTTGTTTTTCACTTATTTTTTCTTATTAATTTATTTATGTTTTGATTTAAATTAAAAAAATATTTGAAGTATATTTTAGACTTTTCGAGTGTTTTATAAAAAAATGATCTTTTTTTTTTAAATTAAGAACGTGTAAAACATATACTAATCGAGTCTATTTTCAAAAATAAAAAAAAAAAAAAGAAAATAANTATATATATATATATATATATATATATATATATATATATATATATATATATATATATATATATAATGTCGTCGGCGAGCAGCTCTGATAGGGTTTCGCCCTATGACAATTCTCTTGCGTCGAATCCTTCGACTTCACCCCACCGATTTCGCAGTGCCCGATGACGAATCGCTCCATCAATTTCGTCATGCCCTGCGACANAGGGTTTCGCCCTATGACAATTCTCTTGCGTCGAATCCTTCGACTTCACCCCACCGATTTCGCAGTGCCCGACAACGAATCGCTCCATCGATTTCGTCATGCCCGGCGAGGAAGGGCTTCTCTACATTAATTTCGTGCAGTTTTTGGTTGTGCCTTCTCGCACGTCGTCTCCTCTTCCTGACACTTTCGCGACTTCGATTTCGTCGNGCTTCTCTACATTAATTTCGTGCAGTTTTTGGTTGTGCCTTCTCGCACGTCGTCTCCTCTTCCTGACACTTTTGCGACTTCGGTTTTGTCTTGCCCGACAACGAAGGGATTTTGTCGAGCATTTCTCGCACGTCTCCTTTCTTCCTGACGCAGTCCTATGAACGAGGCTTACGTGCACTTCCTGCACGTCGAGATGGCCTCTGGCTCCGTTCCTACCTCGCCGCCCTTGTTGTAGATAACCCCGCTCACGCCCCTTTTTTGTATATGTTCCCGCAGCAATGCCACGATACTTTAGCGCTAGGTGTTGACACCGGAATTCTCAAAAAATCATCCCATAAAAATGGTAAGCCTGCAATTTTTCTCTCTGAGCCTGAGATCTCCACCTTAGCTTCATCTTGCCGGTTGGTTTTAGTTAGTAAGTTCCTCTATGGAAACCCCAAACTCGAACTAATTCAAAAAGATTTTGAGCAAATGTGGCTGAAAGGGGAATGGAAAATTGGTAAACTGGACGGTAGGCATATTCTCATACAATTATCAGATTATGAAGACAATGCTCATTTGTTTGCGAGAAAACTCGTTCGAATAGATAACCGTGTGATGAAAGTTTTAAAATGAACGGTCGATTTTGACCCTCACTGAACCTCCTAACATTCCTGTNTTCGTCGTGCCCGACAACGAAGGGATTTTGTCGAGCATTTCTCGCACGTCTCCTTTCTTCCTGACGCAGTCCCCTACGTGCACTTCCTGCATGTCGAGATGGCCTCTGGCTCTGTTCCTACCTCGCCGCCCTTGCTGTAGATAACCCAACTCGCGCCCCTTTTTTGTATATGTTCCCGCAGCAATGCCACGATACTTTAGTGCTAGGTGTTGACACCGGAATTCTCAAAAAATCATCCCATAAAAATGGTAAGCCTGCAATTTTTCTCTCTGAGCCTGAGATCTCCACCTTAGCTTCATCTTGCCGGTTGGTTTTAGTTAGTAAGTTCCTCTATGGAAACCCCAAACTCGAACTAATTCAAAAAGATTTTGAGCAAATGTGGCTGAAAAGGGAATGGAAGATTGGTAAACTGGACGGTAGGCATATTCTCATACAATTATCAGATGATGAAGACAATGCTCATTTGTTTGCGAGAAGACTCGTTTGAATAGATAACCATGTGATGAAAGTTTTAAAATGAACGATCGATTTTGACCCTCATTGAACCTCCTAACATTCCTGCATAGTTGTGCTTCCCAAGTCTGAAGTTTCATCTTTTCAATCAAGAGTTCCTTTTCTCCTTAGCTATGGTTTACGGTAAACATCTCAAAACAGATATTCCTACAGTTAGTTTGACTCGGTCTTCTGAAGCTAAAGTTTTGATTGAACAAGGCATTACTTTACCTTTTCTGGTGGAGATCTGGATTGGCTCCCAGCACCAGGATTTAGAGCAACGGGCGGAACTCGAACAGATCCCACTTTAACGCACCCACTGTCGAATATTTGGACATTCTCACTCTCAATGCCATCATTTGCACCTTCATTTAAAACCTGAGCGTAAAAAATATTGTTGGGCCCTCTGCCCTAACTCACACCTGTCCCTCATTCACCCCTGAGTTCAATCCACATGATATTGAAAGATTAGTTGAAATGCCATCAGCTCTCCCTCCCACTATCGAAGACCCCCCTAACAAAGTTTTTGTTTCTGCGATTGAAGTGTTGTTGGATGTTTCAGCTGGGAAACCTACAGCTTCAAACCTTTTTAAGAACAATACTGAAGAACCTTAACCTACAAGGACAATGTTCGATCGATAATCAGGAGAGCCTTGAAGATTCTCATCTTCAGGAAGCATCAAGTGCAGAGAAAACAATTTATACTTCACATAAACTATAACCTATTATTACTGCAACAGTTGGCAATCTTTCTACTGTGATTCTACCACCTCAACAGAACGAGCAAATTGTTACTGTTAGTCAGGCACAAGAGGCTCATCAGCTTATACATGCCCAGCAATCTGTTGACCAACACATTGATCATATGAGTCAATCTTCATATGAGAAATGACAGGTTTACACATTCAAGAGGATAAAGAAGAATGGAGGCTCACTCGAGCTCAGGAACTTAATGGATGATACATTGGTTACTTTAGGTAATGGCACGAAACTCAATATGTATGTATGTATGTATGTATGTATGTATCTATGCATGTATGTGTGTGTGTGTCTGTGTCTGTGTATGTGTAATGTATGTATGTATGTATGTATGTATGTAATGTACGTATGTTTGTATATGTGTGTGTGTCTGTGCGCGCGTTTTGTATGTATGTATGTATGTAAATCTATGTATCTATGTATATGTATCTATGTATCTATGTATATGCATACATAGATACATAGATATATATATATATATATATATATATATATATATATATATATATATACATAAATACATATATACATATACATAGATATATATAAATGGCGTAGGGTTTTGCCCGAAGGCGATTCCCTGCGTTGAATAATTCGGCTTCCAATCCATCGATTTCATCGTGCTCGACGACGAAGGTCTTCTCGTACTCGACGCTGAAGGGCTTCTCCGGCTTTTTCTCACATCGCCTCCTCCTCCTGAAGCATTCACGCCATTGTTTCGTCTTGCCCAACGACGAAGGGCTTTGCCTCCTCTGTTTTGTCATCTTCTTTTAGCTTCGTCGAGACTTCGTCTTCTGCAATTTGTGTCTTTTGTGTGGTTGTTTCATCTGTCTTCGTAGACCTCATCGAACTACGCATGTTCCGCGGCTTTGCCCTGACCGTCTTCGGCTCGCCGTTTTTGCCCTTTGCTCGACTTGGCAAGGCTTTTACCTGCTGTGATGGAGCTCCATTCTTCTTCGATTGAACCTGGCAAAGCCTCATTTGCCCACGTGGTTGTTAATCCTCAGGTGGAGTCGACGGTTAACTTCCCCTTAAGTTAAAAAAAGTAAAGTTGTGGTACAGCTGACTGCCTCTTTATTAAGGATCAAGTAGAAAAAGTGAGAAAGCAGCATTATTTTTCTCTGAGTTAGAAATTTCAACCCCGATTGAGGAATTCAAGTTCACTCTTATTGAAAATTTTCAGTGGGAGCACCCACCTATGGAAGTTATCAGAAAATGTTTTAATGATCTCAAACTAGCATGAAAGTGGAATGTGGGACTCATGGATGTGAGACATGTGTTGATTCAATCAACTATGGTTGAAGACAACACTCGAATTTTCTCCAAAAAAAATATATTAACATTGCAGGCAAATCAATAAAGTTACTTAAGTGGTCTATTGATTTTGACCTCAATCATAAATCTCCTACTGTACCGGTATGGTTTAGTCTACCTGGTCTCAAGCTGCACTTTTTTCATCATCAGGTTCTTTACACTATTGGGATCATACTTGGGGACCCTATGAAGCTAAATCTACCCACTTTCAGCCTAACCAGATATTTTGTGGCCAGAATACTTGTGAAAAAAGATATTAATTTACCTGATGTTATTGAAGTCTGGTTGGGCACAACTCATAATAAATATTGACAACAAATTATCATGGAGCATAGAAGTCATTATTATCATTGTAAAATGTTTGGGCATAGCCTTGATAAATGTCATAAGCTTCATCCTAATTTGAAATCTAAAGATCAAGTGAATAAGGATGGATCAAACCTCACTGCTCTGGACATACCTATTCCAGCTGGAGAGAAAACTATTACAGGATATGATTTGGTCTCTGACTTAATTGCCCATGTGGACCACCCCTGAAAATATTATTTCTGCGATTGATGCAAAGATGGATGGCTCTTCCGAGAAACCTACACTTTCGAACCCTGTTAAAAACAGTGCTAAAGGATCGCTATCTACACGGACTGATAATCAGGAGAACCTTGCAGTTCCCCATCTTCAGGAAGTATTAGGGGTAGAGGCGACAACTCATACCTCACACACACTAGAAACTATTGTGGGTACAATTGTTGGCAATCTTTCTACTACAGCACTACCACCTCATCTGAATGAGCAACAATCTTCGGATGAGGAATGATAAGTTTACACTTCCAGGAGAAAGAAGAATGGAGATCTACTTGAGCTAAATAATTAAATGGATGATACTTTGGTTACTTTGGGCAATGGTACGCACCTCACAAATTTGTTAGTTGGTTCCCTTCCGAGAACTAGAGGCAGAGGCAGAACTAAATTAGGTCATCCCAATTTATCTTATATGTACTATCTATTGTGTGTGTGTGTGTGTATTACTGTCAATCTCTCATTGTTAATAGAAATTGATACTATAGAAAATCATATAATAAAAATTATCATAANATTGTTGGCAATCTTTCTACTACAGCACTACCACCTCATCTGAATGAGCAACAATCTTCGGATGAGGAATGACAAGTTTACACTTCCAGGAGAAAGAAGAATGGAGATCTACTTGAGCTAAATAATTTAATGGATGATACTTTGGTTACTTTGGGCAATGGTACGCACCTCACAAATTTGTTAGTTGGTTCCCTTCCGAGAACTAGAGGCAGAGGCAGAGGCAGAACTAAATTAGGTCATCTCAATTTATCTTATATGTACCATCTATTGTGTGTGTGTGTGTATTACTGTCAATCTCTCATTGTTAATAGAAATTGATACTATACAAAATCATATAATAAAAATTATCATAGATCGAAGATCAATCTCACGCAAAAAGGTTTTCCGCTCCCACACCCTTCACGCGAGAAAGCCTTGGATCTTTGTCCCATGCTCCGCTCCTCATAGCAAGCCGACGAGTTGAGTTTGCTACCCTAATTCCACTCCCGATTTCACGCAAAGCCACAAAACCGCAAGGCAAAATGCAGCGAGATGAGGTTTGCTCGAATTCGAATTTCTCGGTTCACCGTTCTCACATAGGCAATCTCGGTAAAAGAATTCTCTTCTTGCGGCTTGGCTCGACCAACTTAGTCGTCGAGCTACTGCAGCTCTTGTTACTACTGAAGGGTCTCAAGCACGAGTCATCCATTGTTGTCCTCAACCTAGCACACATTCTCGTCCGCTTCTTTCTCCTCCGCTTGCTTGTAAAATCGTGCTCATGAACTGATTGCACTACTTCATTAACTTTATACGTATCAAAGACAAGCATTCCCAGATCAGATATGCACGTGATCGTAGTGGGGGTAGTCATTTTACACCCCACCCCACCACACCCCCCAGCCGAGCTCTTCTAAACATGACAGCTGTCCTCCGAGTGAACTAAACCAGGCATTACAATTGTTAAATGGCTAAAACGTATTTCAAAAATTCTAGAAGCTAAATATATAAAACATTTACCTTAGCAATAATCGAACGGCTTCAGAACTGATCAAAAAAGCCATGGTTTATTCAAGTAGTATACTGAACAAAGATGTATAAGAAACTAAGATATTGTAAATCAAGATGCTAAACTGATAGTTAATGCTTTCAATATTCTGTCTATAGTTTTTGTGATAAAACAAGCAATAAATTTCNCTACAACATCCTATTAAATTCATATACATTCATAATCAGGATAGAATGACTGCAGGAGAAAGTAAATCTAGCGTAAAACATGCATGCAATAATACTAAACTAAAAGGAAGTATACTTAGCTTTAAAATCTATTTTCTTCCTACCCCTAAACTTGATTTTAACATGTATAGCATTTAGTGCACAAAATAAAAGTAGGAAGAAAAATAATTTAGAAATCTTATTTACCACAAATCTCTATCAAAAACATCTACAGTTTTTTATCAGGATTGAAAACATGTAGTAGAAAGTAAATCTAAACTAAACATACCAGAATGAAATTAACTAAACAAAAGTTTAACTAGCATAACATGTATCATCATTGGAATATAAAAATGTTCTTCAAGTCCTATATATTATTGTAGCACAAACACAAACACACATAATAAATGAGGACAATTAATCCTTTAACTCATCATATCTCACTAATTTACTTCCAATTTCTAACAGAATCACTACACATATATATTGGGTACTTATAAATGATTTTATAGATTTTAGTCTCAAAGATAAGATTATCTCTGATACATTGGGTCGCAAACACCAAACTCGGGTGTTACCATAAATAAAGATAATGTAAAATCATCCACATATTACTCATTAAATAGGTTGGCTACTTCTATTAAATGAAAACAAAGTTAGTGAAAGGAAGTAACAAAATAGAGATGGAATTTTTACTGATAAATTCATAATGTCTCTTCTAAAACTCAAGTCCAGGTAAGACCCGAGTTGTAGTGGATTAGTCAATCCAACTACTACAAGAGAACATATAAGTCTAACCATAATAAGAAGTTAAGAAATCATTTCCCTCATGACACATAAAAAGCAAATCAAACCACTAACAATCCAAACATCTACCAAACATCAATCAAACTAATCAATCCACACTAAAATAAACACAATACAACACTAATAATCATGACTCTCAAGCACACTAAATCAAACCACATTGATAACTATGGGTTGCCTCCCATAAAGCGCTTTGTTTAACGTCGTCAGCTTGACAAATGATTCTACCATGATCAAAATTTCATTTAAGTAGTCCTTGATCAATCACCCAATCTTTTCCAGATCCAGAGATTCCTACAAAGTCCTCAAATTTAAATTTTTCTTTCAGCTCTTCTTGTTCATATTGATTCATAGCATTATTCCTCATATTTCCTTCTAGATCCAATATTCTTCTATTAATTTTCTCTATTTTCATATTAATATCATTCTTAAAATATATAAGAAATGGATCTCTATAAGATAATTCAAGATCTCCCAAATTTTGGATCAGATTCTCTTTAGATAATTTAGATTCTGGATAAAATTCTACTAGATTACTCTTCTATTTCAAGTTATCTTCTAATTCTTCCCCTTGGTACTGAGTAAATGGTGGAGGTGGTATTTCTATATTTATCTTAGTTGAGGAAATAGGTTTTTCTAATTCCTTAAGAAATTCTTCTCTTGGTCTTTCAATTTCCTTACCCCCATCTCTCAACTCTAAGCTCTTTTGAAACATATCTTCAAATTCTCTTCTAAATATTTGTTCGATAACTTTATATTGCTCATCCTTCATCTGCTTAGGGTTTATTTTAGGGTCACTAGTGAAAATTTTTGGGGGGTAACTGTTAATTGCATCAATAATCTTCCCCAGCATCAGAATCTCATTATTTTGTCTGTATACCATGGAATATGTCATTCAGTGATTTTGAATGACTTTTTCATAGGAGATCTTTTACTGATTTCATCATTTAATTTAGGTTCGTCTTGTGATTGAGTCAAATATGAAGATATAAAGACTGGTGGTGTAGATGAATTTTCTAAATATGTAGGCTTTAATATTGTATGAGGCATATTCATTTTAAGTTCATGAGATTTTCAACAGATGAAAATAAAAGTTTACTATTTTTAGTACCGTCCATCATTTCACACCTCTCCTGAAAATATATGCACTCTTTTTTTAAACAACATTTTAGACTCATCATGAAAGTCCATTTCGATCTCATCTGTTAACTTACTCTCAAAAATTTTTTGGAAATGGTCTTTACTTATATAATCAATTTCATCCATCCAAAAACAATCATTATCTTTTCTCTCACCTGGATATTTCGTAGTCTTTAACACATCAAAAGTGACTTTCTTGTCATTAATATTCATAGTCAACTTTCTTTTTTGCACATCTATCATAGCTTGTCTAGTAACAAGAAAATGTCTCCCCAAAATAATTGGATTTTCTTTATCTTCCACCATATCTAATACAATAAAGTTCATAAGAAAGATAAATTTATCCACTTTAACAAACACATATTCTATAACCCCTTTTGGATAAATGATAGATTGATCAGCTAACTGAAGGGTTACAGTAGTGGGAGAAATATTGGTTAAACCTAACATTCTAAATATAGATAGAGGCATCACATTAATGATCGATCCTAAATCACATAAAGCTTTTTCACATAATTTTTCTCTAAATACACAAGGAATAGTTAAGCTAGAAGGATCTTTAAGTTTCTTAGGAAGTTTTTTCTGAAATACAGCACTGCACTCCTCACTTAGTGCAACCGTCTCGAAATCCCCAAATTTCCTTTTCTTTCTTAATATCTCCTTCATAAATTTTACATAACTTGGCATCTGTTCCAAAGCTTCAGCGAAAGGAATATTTAGCGTTAACTTCTGAAGTACTTCCATGAACTTTGAAAATTGTTTATCCAACTCTTGATGTCTAAGTCTTTAAGGAAATGGAGGTGGTGGTCTTTCTAAATTTATTTTAGTTTGAGATATTAATTTTTCCACACCCTTTGAAACATATTTATCAGGTCCTCTAGTTTTCTTTTTTTCTCTCACAATTTCTTTCTCTTTTCTAACGACATGCTCTATCTCTCTTCTGCTTCTTAATTGGACAGCTTCTACCTGTTCATTATTGTTCTCTTTAGGGTTGATCTCAATGTTGCTACGAAGTGTTCCTTGGGGAATATTGTTAAGTGAATTAGCAATTTTGTCCAAGTTGATTCTCTATCTTTCTAATTGAAGCATTTTGACTTTGCAACTTGTTTCTCATTTGCAATACCACTTCTTCTATAGACATCTTCTTATCCTCAAATTGTTGATCATTGTTAGAGTATGATGGATATGAAAGTCTATAGTTTGTGTTACCCTAATTATTCCAACTTCCATTAGGATTTACATGATTATTTTTCCATTATTGGTTTCCACCCCAAGTAGGGTGATTCCAGCTAAAATTAGGATGGTTCTTCCAACCTGGGTTGTAAAAGTTAGAATACGAGTTATTTATGGTATTTAAAGTTTCATATGATAAGTTAGAATCAGTCATATGCCCTAATGAACTTTCCTCACTTACTGGAGTAAAGAGGCTGGTTCATTCTAAATTGGTCCAACTTCCTTGATATTGTAGCAACCTGAGATACAAGAATTGCAATCGCATCTGTATCATGAACACTAGCTACATTTTTATGATTTACCATTATAGAGGGCCATTGAAATTCATTTGTAGTTATTTCTTTAATTAACGCATATGCTTCATAAATGGTTTTGACATTAATGATCCACCAACAGCAGCGTCAATTGTAAACCTAAGGGATTCTACTAACCCATTGTAAAAAGTTTGAATGATTAACCAATCGGGCAGAGCATAGTGTGGACACTTTCTTAGAAGTTCCTTAAATCTTTTTGAAGCTTCGTACATTGATTCCCCTTTATACTGACAAATTGAGATAATATCGTTTCTAAGTTTAGTAGTCCTTGAAGGTGGAAAATACTTAGCTAGAAATTTTTGAGTTAACTCCTCTCAATTTTTAATAGAGTCGGGTGCTAATGAGTATAACCACATTTTAGTCTTATCCCTTATTAAAAAAGGAAAAAGCCTTAGTCTAACAGCATCGTCTGACATGCCATTATAACGAAATATAGCACAAAGTTCTAGAAATTGGATAAGTGTAAATAGGGATCCTCCAAAGAAGTTCCCCCAAACTGGTTATTCTGCACCAGTTGGATAATATCTGGATTTATTTCAAATGAGTCAGCTTCTACGACAGTGGTTTGTATACTTGAGTGAATCTCATCTACCGTAGGATTTATACAATCTCTCAAAGATTTATGATGATTTTCCAAGTTATTATTTTGAATGTTTTCCATTTTCATTTCTAATTCTTCAAGTCCTATTTTTTATTTTTTTCCTTTTTTCTAACACAGGATCATAAGGCACAAGTCCTGCGAATCCTTTATTTTGCATACGCAACACAACAAACAATACATTAGCAATTAAACAAATAAAACAAAATATTTATTCAACACAACACCTTGTTTTTGACACAAACAGTTTTTTCACAACACTTTTTCATACAAAACACACTTTTCACACAAAAATAGTTTTTATGACACTACAATTTTCCAAATCTAAGCTTAATTACTTCAACTAAAATTCTTCTAAAGTTCTTACGACCCCAAGCGTGTGTTGTTTTTGTGTGTGTTTAATGTCAATTCAATTCCCCTGAGACGGTGCTAAGAACTTGAACCAACCCGTAATTATGCAGTAATTTAGATTTCAAAAGATGGAAAAAAACTTGACCTAATTTGTTTTTAACAGCTAATATACAAAATTGAAATATTATGAAATATAGCAAATAGTTCACACAATATGCGTTCTACGCAAGTCACGTATCGCTTCAATTAATATAGGACTTTCTAATTAAGCTCTGAATATTGATCCCACAAGGAAGCGAGAAAAGATGTCCTTAGTCAAATTCCAGTCTACTACAATTACTTCTTAGTTTGGAATGTCGATTAAAATGGTATTTTATCTAGCAACTACTCCTAAATGTGAATGTTAAATGTAAGAATAGTAACTATTTCTAATGTAAATATTAATTCTAAAGATAACCCTTTTTGGATGAATTGGTTTGGAGAACTTTAAGATGTTAAAAACTACTATTCTTATGTAGTGAATTGGATAATGTAAAGGAATGAGATACATTAAATATTATTTGTGTCAAATATGAGAAATTTTAATTCTCTACCATAATTCAGTGTTATAGAAAGTAATTGACTAGTCTTAGGTTTAGTCCCTAAATCCATGGCTAGGCTAGGAGGATACTGGCTCCCACTCCAGAGCTCTCACTTGCCTTCCTGGAAGACTAACTCTTGATTTAGTTTTTAAACACTAAGATCGAATAGGGGATTTTTAGTTTGTCACTCTAGAAATCTTCAATTATATACCCAACAAAATATATTTCCTTATTTATTTGAACTTAATCTCGTGAAGAAAAATACTCCTTCATGGACTTAAATTTGATTCTCACTCTATTGTAGAACTCATACTTCATTTTCTGGATCATATATTTCACAACATATTTTAACAATTCAATTGATCAGATCGAAAAGTAAATTAAGAGCGAAGTTGAAAAATCATCATAATATATAATTAAAACTTCTTCTAACATGCATCCTGATATCCTAAACATGAATCCCAATCATTGTAAAAGAAAACTAAAAGGAAAATAATGGCATAACTTTCTCATGCCACTTTTTCCAAAAAATAAGAAAGAGTAAACACATCACAAAGCATGAAGAAAGCACAACGAAAAACTTCATTAAATCAAAGAAAATCCACTAGATAAGTGTTTACAAAATTATAAGATAATGAAGAACACAATACTTAGCTTTTTTGCCTTGAAAGAAAGATGAAAATCTCTTCTACAAAGTCTCCCGCTAATTCATGCAATACTAGGACATTCCCTTACAGATTCTCTCAAAATCCCCTCGCCAATCTCTCTAAATAGGTAGAAATCTAAATTCTACTCCTATTCTAAGATCTCTAAACATTCTCCATATTTTTCCACTCACACGCACCACTTTTTCTAACATAAATGCACTCTATTATAGTAGGGACGAATTTCCAAAGAGATGCCTCAAGCAACCTTCCAAAAAGCATCTAAATACATTGAATCTTCTAGAAATTCACCCAAGATTGCGTCCAAACCATCTCGGGTGCTGTCGGTGCCATTTTTGGCCCTGTAGGCGTCATTTTCTGTACTCTGGCACTGTCGGCGTCGGTTCTGGCGCCGTCGGCGCCCACCCTGCGCAGCTCCACCATTTTGCTTCGTTTAGCTCCATTTTAGCTTTGTTTCGTCCCTTTTTAGTTGTGTGAGTTACTAACAGATAGACCTACAAAATAAGCATAAAAACATCCTTCCTTTAAAGTTTAATTTCATTCAAAAATATGTGAGAAGTGTAAAAGAGATTAAGCATAGAAAGACATATCGAAATGTGTCAGGACAGAATTTTCTTTCTTGCTAGTTTTTGCTCCAACTTGTACCATTTTTGCTTCTTTTTATCCAAAAATGGTGTAACAATGTACCTTAAATATGGTATAATGAAATGACCAAATGAAACTATAACAACACCCCAAATATGTTGTAATGATAACTCCTAAAAGAGGGTGTAGCAATGCATCCTGAGACGGTGTAATAATGCACCCAATATACGCTGCAACAATACACCCCGATGACAATCTAACAATGCATACCAGATATGATGTACTAAAGCATGTCAAAATGATGTAACAATGTACCTCATTTATGGCCCAACGACATATCTCGATGAAGATAATAACACCCTCCACATATATTGCAATGACACCTCCTGAAGATTGTGTAAGAATGCACCCCTAAGATAATGATTTTCTCTGAACTTCTAATACTCCTTCCTTGTAGCTCGCGACTCTAGCCTCCACAGCTTACAAACATCATCACAGCTCACCGCTATGACATATGTGACCAACTACAGACTACGTGGTTCAAAACTTCTGTAGCTCTTGAGTCTGACCCCTGCAGCTTAAGGATTTCATTACAACTCATCAACACAGTCTGTGTGACCAACTATGGCCTATGTGGTTTGCAGTAGTTGCAGCTTCCGACTCTAACCCTAATGGCCTATGAAAGTTCACAGCTCACCTCTACAGCCTGTGTGCTAGTACGACTTACGTGGCCCAATGCTCGTACAACTCCTGATTTTAGCCACTGTGGCCTACGAATATCGTCATAACTCACCATTTTGGCCTACGTAACCAAATAAGGCCTATGTGGTCCACATCTCATGCAGATTCTGACTTCAACATCTGTGGCCTACAAACATCATCACAACTCACCACAGTAACCAACGTAACCAACTACAACCTACGTGGTCAACAACTCATGTAGCTCCCGACTCCAACCTCTACAACCCATGGACATCATCACAACTAACCACTACGGCTTATGAGGCCACCTAAGACATGCATGGCTTACCGCTCGTATATCTCTCCACTCGTGTCTTTGCATCATACAAATATCATCACAGTTCCCTGCTATGGCTTATATGACCAACTATATCCTACATGGCCCAAATCTCAAACAATCCTAGATACTTAGTCTCTATGGTCTATCAATGGTATCGCAACACGCTACAACATCCTACGTGACCAACTGTGGCATACATGGCTCACAGCACCTACAGGTTTCTACTATGTATTCGGTGGCCAACTAAGACTCTTGAGGCAACCATCTGTGGCTCACATAGTCAACTACTACGATGGTATTCATCTATGCCTTATAAGACAAGATAGCACCATGACCATCATTTATAACATTCATAGCGGACTGCTGTCTCTATAACAATCAACTACCGCCATTGCAACTTACTATCACTGAGAACTATATTCATTATGGTTAGACTACAGTTATTATTGATGAAATACTATTGCACATTTATAATGTTCAGCTTTGTAACTACATCTTCCCTAATTCAGAAGAAAAGTTGACATGTATACTCACCATTCATATTGGCATTTCAACTGGACAAGGCCCATGGAAAAATCCTCTCTATGTCTCTCTCTCTTCCCTTAATGCTCTATTACTTAAGTGTGATTTACAGTCAAATTAATAGCAACATAATTTGAAGTAAATGTAAAAAATTCAAAAATTATATTACATACATCTTTAAAAATATCAAATATTTTTTAGAGAGTGAAAGAAAGAGCATCTATATAAATATCCACAATTCTCATGTATTTACATATGTAATATTTAAACTTTCATATTTGCAAGCATAACACGATTCTTTAAAATCACATCAAAAAATAACATTACTATTAACATTTAAAAAATAAAGTACACCTCTTTCATGTATTGTCATGACACCAAAGTGTTATAAATGTAATAATCAAATTTTAGGCTTTACATATGTTAATATTATATATGTAAATTTTTCAAAAAAAAAAAAAGAAAAAAAGATATGAATTTTCATAAAAATTGTATAAATAGCACCTTATAAAAACCTTTTGGCAGTTTAAGAAGGCTTCTAGCTTTTTCTTATTTTCTTGCATTGAAATTATGAAATGCAAAAATAACCCTATGCTAAAGATATAANGTATTGTCATGACACCAAAGTGTTATAAATGTAATAATCAAATTTTAGGTTTTACATATGTAAATATTATGTGCAAATTTTTCAAAAAAAAAAAAAAAGAAAAAATATATGAATTTCCATAACAATTCTATAAATAGCTCCCTATAAAAACCGTTTGGCAGTTTAAGAAGGCTTCTAGCTCTCTTATTTTTTTGCATTAAAATTATGAAATGCAAAAATAACCCTATTTTAAAGATATATGAATATATCTTATCAATATTAATGTACTTTTAATGACAAATCTCCATCAAAGATACAGACTTTTTTATTAAATGTCAATCCACGGTATTGAATTGAACGTAAACTACACATAATATTAAATTTAAAAAAAAAAGTTGACGCACGACTTCGAAGAATTATGTGGATTTTGCAAGGAATTCACCATGGAACGTCTGCCCGTGGAAAAATTATTCAATACAGCCGGTGTATGCAGAAATATATGCACAATCTTCACCGAGCAAAATTATATTTCGATAGGTTCAATTTTTTATTTTTTAAAATAAAAAATTAATAAAAATTTTGATCAACAGTGGAAAACGGACGGCAGTATGAAATAATTTTTTCTAATTGTGGCCATTTTCCCAAAACTTGCACAACAAATCTTAAAAGTGAGAGAGAGAGAGAGAGTTCTCAGCAAGATTGTGTTATACGTAAGCTATAACATTAAAGCAAATTTAAATTTTTTGAAAATCAATCAAATTTTAGCCAACAAATTTTAAACGGCTTTTATGAAAGATTTACATACCACTCACTTCTTATGTAAATATATATCTAATCCCTAAATTTAAAATTTTACATAAATACCACAATACCNTCAATCCACGGTATAGAATTGAACGTGAAATACACATAATATTAAATTAAAAAAAAAAAAAAAAAGTGCACGCACGACTTCGAAGAATTATGTGGATTTTGCAAGGAATTCACCATGGAACATCATCAACCCGTGGGAAAATTATTCAATACAAACGGCGTATGCAGAAATACATGCATCATAGTATCTTCACCGAGCAAAATTATACTTCGGTGGGCCCATTTTTTTGTTTTTTTAAATAAAAAATTGATAGAAACTCTGATCAATGGTGGAGATCGGACGGTGCATATATTTCTACATACGCTATCAGCATGAAATAATTTTTCCCATTTTCCCAGGACTTACGCAACAAATCTTAAGAGAGAGAGAGAGAGAGAGAGAAGAGAGAGAGAGAGTTCTCAGCAAAATTGTGTTATACATAAGCTATAACGTACTTTAAAGCAAATTTAAATTTTTTGAAAATCAATCAAATTTTAGCCAACAAATTTTGAACAGCTTTTATGGAAGATTTACGTACCACTCACTTCTTATGTAAATATATATCTAATCCCTAAATTTAAAATTTTACATAAATAACACAATACGTATACATGAAAGAAGTAGAATTTATTTATTTTAAAAGAAAATAATAATATTTTTTGTCATATTCATATGAAAGATTAGAGTGGTATAAATGTATATAACAGACTTGTGCGGTAAGCATGTAAATGTTTCAACTTTTATTCATCTTAAGATCACCTCTCTACCCTCTCTCTCTCTCTCTCATTAAAAAATTTTGGGAACGAATAATAGTCATCTCCGTCTCAAAATTATTCGAGAAACATATGAAAGTCTGTCTATCTCATTCATTTATATGCATATAAGAATTTCAATTAGCCATAATCTTCACAAGGAAGTCACTTTTCGGTTCATTACCAAGAGAAGCAAAGCCAAATAAAGCTTGGGCTAGCTCGAGCCCGGGCTTCTTAAAACTCCGCCCGTACNAGTAAAAATAATAATATTTTTTGTCATATTCATATGAAAGATTAGGGTGGTATAAATGTATATAACAGACATAAGAGGTATGCACGTAAATGTTTCAACTTTTATTCGTCTTAAGATCACCTCTCTCTCTCTCTCTCATTAAAATATTTTGGGAACGAATAATAGTCATCTCCATCTCAAAATTATTCGAGAAACATATGAAAGTCTGTCTATCTCATTCATTTATATGCATATTAGAATTTCAATTAGCCATAATCTTCACAAAGAATTCACTTTTCGGTTCATTACCAAGCGAAGCAAAGCCAAATAAAGCTTGGGCTAGCTCGAGCTCGGGCTTCTTAAAACTCCGCCCGTATATACAACTGGCACCAATCAACCCCATCCAAAGCCAAATATTTATTATAAACAAATCAATACTTCATTTCCTTTCAAATGTGTGACTAAACATAAACAAGTTTGACCCTAATTAACACCTACAGAGCATATCTAGAAAATAATATAAACAGGACAGGAAATTGCAGAAAATTGGTACAAGAGTGAAACGAAAGGGTTGGTGGGCACCTGAAATTTTCCTTTTTTATTATTTTTTTCAGAAAAAAGAAAAAAAAAACAAGGTGCCAGAAATGGTGATCACTTCCTCATCAGAAGTCTGAAAAAACTATACAAAAAAACTAGCAGAAATGGTGAAAGAAACACAGTATGTTACGCTGGTGGGGGCATAGGGAGAATAGTGTTGGCAAGCTCCTCGTTCAATCTAACAGGAATTGGAGGCATTTGGCTCATTATGCCAGGCACATCATCCAATCTGCAGTTTAAGCAAAGAAAATAATCATTAATCATGTGTTGATTCAGTTTTAATATGTCATAATAACAAAAATGTAAAAAATTTTGGGGGATTTGTACACATTATGCCAGACAATTCTTATGAGTTTACATATCTAACCCTGAAATCTTTAATGTAATGTCAAAAATAACATTATTATTAACTTTTTTTTTTGGAAGTGAAATACACATTTTCAGGCATAAATAAAGTTCTACNTATGAGTTTACATATCTAACCCTGAAATCTTTAATGTAATGTCAAAAATAACATTATTATTATCTTTTTTTTCTTTGAAGTGAAATACACATTTTCATGCATAAATAAAGTTTTATAAATACAAGATAAAAAGTTGTGTTTGATATTGAAAAAACACTCAAATTTTTAACATCACAATAGAAATATCATTGATACTTTCTGATAGTGACAAATAAGTTCTCATGTATATGCTTTAAGGTGATGATGCACTAAGGTGAAGATTAGGACCAATATGTTGAGACTCAGAGTGGGTTCCTATAAGAATCATAAAGCCATAGGGAAACCCCCTTTGACTAGAAGTTTCACACATACCCATCATACACATACACACCTTATATCACTACATATCACTCACTATACACCACATTCACTTCAACACACTCACCTCACTTACACATCACACTCAATACATTTACACTCAAGTCCACCCAAATCCACTGAATCCACTCAAGTCCACCCAAATCTACCAAATCCCACCCAAACTCACCCGAATCAACCCGAATCAACCCGAATCCACCAAATTCACTTCAATTCGACCCTAAATCCAAAATCCACCAAATTTAAATATCGCATGCAAAACCCAAACCCACCAAGCCTAAGTCCAAAATTCCATTATGATAAGTTCAAAACTTCACTAAACCCATCATGAGCAATTTCAATACCATCAAACCCAAATCCATAATCCAACATTCAAACGAATAATTAAAACGAATGGCACAGATCGATTCGAGCGACCCAAGGCCACGTACAGCGGGAGTACATGGCGACCTACGTGCAAAGCGCAGCGAACCAGGGAGCGCCGCAAGGCAGTTCAGAGACGCGAGGATGACAAGGCGGACACTTGGTTAAGTCAGAAGAGCGAGATATTTAGAATTAAAGAAATACAAAAAATCAAATATGACTTTAAGAAATCATATCTTGGTGTAGAAAAATAATAAAAAAAAATACATCTGTGCTCAGTGAACAAATGATAATTTAATGAACCTAAAACCAAAAATAATTATCTTATATTTAATTTTAAATTAATTAAACACTCATAACTCATTTTAATTATAAAAAAATAAATATTAACACTACGACATGAAAATTTAAGGGCTTATCCCTCATGCAATCAGAGATGTTCTCTGATTTTTTCAAGGTCAAAGGACGCTTCTAACTNTTCAATTTTAAATTAATTAAACACTCATAACTCATTTTAATTATAAAAAAATAAATATTAACACTACGACATCAAAATTTAAGGGCTTATCCCTCATGCAATCAGAGATGTTCTCTGATTTTTTCAAGGTCAGAGGATATTTCTAACCCTAAAAACCCTAATTTTATATGATAATTATCTCTGTTTGATTAAATTAATTATAAAAAGGAAAATAAAAATCATAAAAATTTGAAATGAAGTTTGATGTGCTGAACAAAGTCAGAGGGATCAAAGAAAAATAAATGTTAAACATAAAATTTTAAAACATATTTTTCATGTATTTTCCTATTAAAAATAATTAAAAAATTATAAAAAATTAAAATATAAATCAAAATAATGTGAAATTTGCCCTAATTGGTCCTCCGAACTTTAGNAAATGAAGTTTGATGTGCTGAACAAAGTCAGAGGGATCAAAGAAAAATAAATATAAAACATAAAATTTTAAACTATATTTTTCATGTATTTTCCTATTAAAAATAATTAAAAATTATAAAAATTAAAATATAAATCAAAATAATGTGAAATTTGCCCTAATTGGTCCTCCGAACTTTAATAATATCATAAAATTTTTCAAGGATAGAGAACATACATTTGGCAATTAAATTAATTTTTATTATAAATCTATAATTTTTAATTTAAATAATTACAAAAAATAAATAAATGTTAGAAAAAATATAAATTCACATCTGATGCNTCTATAATTTTTAATTTAAATAATTACAAAAAATAAATAAATGTTAGAAAAAATATAAATTCACATCTGATGTCTTGATCACAGCCCACGAGCAAGTGGTCAGTGAAGCCACATGATAATTGAAGTAAGAATGTGAGAATTATGGGGTGTTAATCTTATGAGCCTAGCTGTAAATGTAAAATTTACACTCTTAAGCTTTCATTAAACGACTTCTAAGGAAAAAACAGAAGGGCAAAAGGTAAATTCGTGATGATAAACTCACTTAAGTATTTGAAACATCAAAAGGGTAATTAGGGTAGTAACGCAAAAAAAGTAAAAAAAAAAACAAGAAAAATGTAAATATTTAAATGGCTGGATACAATGGAAGATCNAGCAAGTGGTCAGTGAAGCCTCATGATAATTGAAGTAAGAATGTGAGAATTATGGGGTGTTAACCTTATGAGCATAGCTGTAAATGTAAAATTTACACTCTTAAGCTTTCATTAAATGACTTCTAAGGAAAAATAAATTCGTGATGATAAACTCACTTAAGTATTTGAAACATCAAAAGGGTAATTAGGGTAGTAAAGCAAAAAAAGTTAAAAAAAAATGTAAATAACGCAAAAAAAGTAAAAAAAAAATGATATTTGAATGGTTGGATACAATAGAAGATGTGAAAGTTTGATGATAAAGTGATAAGAGGTATGGCTTAGAAGCTTCTCAATTCACTAATTTAAATGCCAATCATTGATCGAAGAAAATTTCACAATCCTTTGGTCACGATTAAGTATTTTTACACAACAATTCTTTTTTTTAAAAGTACAAGTTTGCCCCTAAAGTCTCAAGAGCTTTACAGTGACCTAGGCTCACTAAGGAGCAATTCAAGAAAAATATAATTGATAATAAAACACAATGCAACATTCAAGTCTAGCCTAAAGGTAAACTTGCAACTCCCACATACTTTTAAACATATTATGGGCCCCACCTGTATAACACTTACTACAAAATTGGGAATTAATTCATACCTGCACTCATGGGCTTAATAAGGACATACACAAGATTACACAGATCACAAGTTGGAATATGAATACCTCTTTTAACATTTCTTAATCCACATGGATTTATAAGCTGAACAGTGTAGGTAGACAAAATGAACTTGAAATGACCCAAGGTATTTTACAGTTGTTTAGAATCATGTTCTGGACATCTTTACAAGATCTTGAACATTTCATGAGACATTTGAGCTTATTATAATTTGTTGAGGAAAATCATCCTAAAAAATGTAACAGTCACCAAAATCAAATGAAATACACAAGAACCCACTAAAAATTTAATCCACTACTCACCAAATTAAGATATATTCACGAGTATCATCCCACTACAACTTAGGGTGCATTTGGGGCAGCTTTTGCTTATCCTGAAATGCGACCCGTGGGTGGCCCGCGGGTTTCAACCCGCGGCCTGCGTTTAGTGTAAGAACTCAATCGCGTTTTCGAATAAGTTGTCGAAACGTGTTTTCCAAACGGTGAGACGGCGTTTTCAAAACGTCGCCCGCACTTATAAGCTGCCCCAAACGAACCCTTAACCTACAATAATATCCAATGAGTCTTGGACATTGGGCTCAAACCCTTTTGCTAATTAGGGACATTTAAAATATGGCTACATATGAAGCATCGAGCTAGTTTGTAAGTTGGAGGTGTTGGTGGTACAGGCGATGACGTGAAAGGCTTCTGATGCTAGGAATGAGATAATGGCTTATGATGGTAGGAATAAGATAGAGGCTTATGATGCCAGGAATGAGATAACGGGATTGTATTCTTTCACCCAAACCCGATGACTTCGTGAGGGTACGAAATTGGCAATACTACCCTTCAATATTCGGCAAAAAGTTGCCCTTACTTTCTTGATTTGTTGTTGGCTCTGTCCCAATAATGTAACTGACTCATGAAATGCCTAATTTACAAAATATATCTAAAATATATATATATATATCTTTTGGTGAAAATGATAGTTTGCTTGCTAAATGAAAAGTCTAAATTACTTACATATGCATGACAATGTAAGAATTTTGAGTGTTACCCTTTTTGCAAGTTCACTTTTCAGTCACATTATGAGGCTAAGAGTTGTTCTCTTCTGATCATTTTGTTGGTAGTCTTTTACTCGATGTTGGGTCTCATATGCTCAAACTGTTATTGGTAGCCTACAGATATCCCTCGAGGGTTGATACGGCCACTGGTCCTGAGGCCGAGCTCCCCCCCTTCTGGTCTTTTATATAGGTGTCACCTGACTTTCCAATATATATGCTTATGTGTTTGTTTGATTTTTCGTAATATTTGAATGTTTTACCTTTAATTTTAAGTCTTTAGCAGCAACATCAGATGTGACAAGTACGCGCTATTCCTTATTGTATTTTGTTATATGAATTCTATTTATGTATAATTTACTATACCTATAAAAGAACCCTAGGACAGAGGACAATAAACCACATGTTTAGGAAGAACCCTTCAGTGAAACTCTACGACCCAATAATAACCAATAATCACCAGTTCAAACCCACTTCTTAAAATCCAAAACCATCACAGTAAAGAGCTTGGGGTGAGTTGTCTGAGAAGCAAGACGAAGATGCAAGCGAACGGAGGACAACTTCAGATGGCGGCCAAGGCTCAACATGAAGCGAAGAAAGAACTTCAACTGAACTTTCCTTAGTCATAAATAACATAACCCCATAGGATTTCGAGGTTGTTTGTCTAGCACAACGAAAATCCTCACATTATCTTTAAGTTTTTGCATGATTGTATATTGTGTGACATAAGTAATAACTCTTTTTAGGGTTATAAGATTTTTAGCACTATCTTCCTAGGCTATTTGCATGATGGTAAATTGTGCAAGTATAAGCCTAAATTTTAATAAATGATAGGAGAAAATACTCAAATAAGATCATTTCCAAAATGTAAGAAGTCTTCCTCAGAGCCTGTGATATCCCATACCTTTCGCTCATTTGGTCTCCAAGGTAACTTTTCCACATTGAGTCATTCTCACTTGATTTTCCTACCACCAATCATGAAAACCCAGCTTTGAATTCCTGAAGACGAAACCCCGAATCTTAATCGAGAATTTTCTTAAGTGACTTTTGTTGCTTAAGATGTAATTAACTATTGGGGATTGCCCCTATAGAAAATTAGAAACCTAGATAATATAAACTCTATCTAATCTTTATATTAGAAAGGGAATCATCAAATTTAGCAAATTAAATAAGAGACATAAATTTCTTAGTTTAAATGATTGAGCCTACTAACAAGTGATATGTTTATTTCTCGGGGCAATGTATTACTTGTGGTTTTTTACTCAACTATATAAACTATTAAATATATGAGATTCATCTGGTCTCATATTTTTAAAATCAAAATGCTATTTNGACTTAGAAGTTTCACACATACCCATCATACACATACACACCTTATATCACTACATATCACTCACTATACACGACATTCACTTACACATCACACTCACCTCACTTACACATCACACTCAATACATTTACACTCAAGTCCACCCAAATCCACTGAATCCACTCAAGTCCACCCAAATCTACTGAATCCACCCAAATTCACCACAATCTACCAAATCCCACCCAAACTCACCCAAATCAACCCGAATCCATCCAAATCCACCCTAATCCACCAAAGCCACTTCAATTCCACCCTAAATCCAAAATCCACCAAATTTAAATACCACATGCAAAACCCAAACCCACCAAGCCTAAGTCCAAAATTCCATTATGATAAGTTCAAAACTTCACTAAACCCATCATGAGCAATTTCAATACCATCAAACCCAAATCCAGAATCCAGCATTCAAACGAATAATTAAAACAAATGGCACAGATCGGTTCGAACAGAGAATCAAAGCGACCCAAGGCCACGTACCGCGGGAGTACATGGCGGCCTACGTGCAAAGCGCAGCGAACCAGGGAGCGCCGCGCGGTAGTTCAGAGACACAAGGATGATAGCGCGGACATGTGGTTAAGTAAGAAAAGCGAGATATTTAGAATTAAAGAAATACAAAAAATCAAATATGACTTTAAGAAATCATATCTTGGTGTAAAAAAATCATAAAATAAAAAAATACATCTATGCTTATTGAACAAATGATAATTTAATGAACCTAAAACCAAAAATAATTATCTTATATTTAATTTTAAATTAATTAAACACTCATTACTCATTTTAATTATAAAAACCCTAAAAACCCTAATTTTATATGATAATTATCTCTCTTTGATTAAATTAATTATAAAAAGAAAAATAAAAATCATAAAAATTTGAAATGAAGTTTGATGTGCTGAACAAAGTCAGAGGGATCAAAGAAAAATAAATATAAAACATAAAATTTTAAAATATATTTTTCATGTATTTTCCTATTAAAAAAAACTAAAAATTATAAAAATTAAAATATAAATCAAAATATTGTGAAATTTGCCCTAATTGGTCCTCCGAACTTTAGCAATATCATAAAATTTTTCAAGGATAGAGAACATACATTTGGCAATTAAATTAATTTTTATTATAAATTTATAATTTTTAATTTAAATAATTAGAAAAAATAAATAAATGTTTGAAAAAATATAAATTCACATCTGATGTCTTGATCAGCCCACGAGCAAGTGGTCAGTGAAGCCTCATGATAATTGAAGTAAGAATGTGAGAATTATGGGGTGTTAACCTTATGAGGATAGCTGTAAATGTAAAATTTACACTCTTAAGCTTTCATTAAATGACTTCTAAGGAAAAAAAAAGAAGGGAAAAAGGTAAATTCGTGATGATAAACTCACTTAAGTATTTGAAACATCAAAAGGGTAATTAGAGTAGTAACGCAAAAAAAAGTAAAAAAAAACAAGAAAAATGTAAATACTTGAATGGTTGGATACAATGGAAGATGTGAAGGTTTGATGATAAAGTGATAAGAGGTATGGATTAGAAGCTTCTCAATTCACTAATTTAAATGCCAATCGTTGATCGAAGAAAATTTCACAATCCTTTGGTCACGATTAAGTATTTTTACACAACAAATTTCTTTTTTTTAAAGTACAAGTTTGCCCCTAAAGCCTCAAGAGCTTTACAGTGAGCTAGGCTCACTAAGGAGCAATTCAAGAAAAATATAAGTGATAAATAAAACACAATGCAACATTCAAGTCTAGCCTAACGGTAAACTTGCAAAACTCCCACATACTTGTAAACATACCCTTATGGGCCCCACCTGTATACACTTACTAAAAAATTGGGAATTAATTCACACCTTCACTCATGGGCTTAATAAGGACATAAACAAGAATACATAGAGCACAAGTTGGAATATGAATACCCCTTTTAACATTTCTTAATCCACATGGATTGATAAGCTGAACAGTGTAGGAAGATAAAATGAACTTGAAATGGCCCAAGGTATTTTACAGTTGTTTAGAATCATGTTCTGGACATCTTTACAAGATCTTGAACATTTCATGAGACATTTGAGCTTATTATAATTTGTTGAGGAAAATCATCCTAAAAAATGTAACAGTCACCAAAATCAAATGAAATACACAAGAACCCACTAAAAATTTAATCCACTACTCACCAAATTAAGATATATTCACGAGAATCATCCCGCTACAACTTAGGGTGCATTTGGGGCAGCTTTTATTTATCCTGAAATGCGACCCGCGGGTTTTAACCTGCGGTCTGCGTTTAGTGTAAAAACTCAATCGTATTTTCGGATAAGCTGTCGAAACGTATTTTCCAAACGGTGAGACGACGTTTTCAAAACGCCGCCCGCACTTATAAACTGCCACAAATGAACCCTTAACCTACAGTAATATCCAATGCTTAGGTGTATGAGTCTTGGAAATTGTGCTCAAACCCTTTTGCTAATTAGGGACACTTAAAATATGGCTACATATGAAGCATCGAGCTAGTTTGTAAGTTGGAGGTGTTGGTGGTACGGGCGATGACGTGAAAGGCTTCTGATGCTAGGAATGAGATAAAGGCATATAATGCTAGGAATGAGATAATGGGATTGTATTGTTTCACCCAAACCTGATGACTTCATGAGGGTACGAAATTGGCAATACTACCCTTCAATATTCGGCAAAAACTTGCCCTTACTTTCTTGATTAGCTGATGGCTCTGTCCAAATAATGTAACTAACTCATGAAATGCCTAATTTACAAAATATATCTAAAAAATATATATATCTTTTGGTGAAACTGATAGTTTGCTTGCTAAATGAAAAGTCTAAATTACTTACATGACAATGTAAGAATTTTGAGTGTTACCCCTTTTTGCAAGTTCACTTTTCAGTCACATTATGAGGCTAAGAGCTGTTCTCTTCTGATCATTTTGTTGGTAGTCTTTTACCCGATGTTGGGTCTCATATGCTAAAAATATTGTTGGTAGCCTACAAATATCCCTCGAGGGTTGATATGGCCACTGGTCCTGAGGCTGAGCTCCCCCCATTTTTCCAAAATTCTTACACTCATCTCTTATCTTTTATATAGGTGCCACCTGACTTTCGAATATATATGCTAATGGCTTATGTGTTTGTTTGATTTTTTGTAATATTTGCATGTTTTACCTGTAATTTTAACTCTTTAGCAGCAGCGTCAGATGTGACAAGTACGCGCTATTCCTTACTGTATTTTGTTATATGTATTCTATTTATGTATAATTTACTATACCTATAAAAGAACCCTAGGACAGAGGACAATAAACCACATGTTTAGGAAGAACCCTACAGTGAAACTCTACGCCCAATAATAACCAATAATCACCAGTTCAAACCCACTTCTTAAAATCCAAAACCATCACAATAAAGAGCTTGGGGTGAGTTGTCTGGGAAGCAAGACGAAGATGCAAACGGACGGAGGACAACTTCAGATGGCGGCCAAGGCTCAACATGAAGCGAAGAAAGAACTTCAACTGAACTTTCCTTAGTCATAAATAACATAACCCCATAGGATTTCGAGGTTGTTTGTCTAGCACAACGAAAATCCTCACATTATCTTTAAGTTTTTGCATGATTGTATGTTGTGCGACATACATAATAACTCTTTTTAGGATTATAAGATTTTTAGCACCATCTTCCTAGCCTATTTGCATGATAGTATATTGTGCAAGTATAAGCCTAAATTTTAAGTATGTGGTAGGAGAAAACACTCAAATAAGATCATTTTCAAAATGTGAGAAGTCTTCCTCAGAGTCTGTGACATCTCATACCTTTCGCTCATTTGGTCTCCAAAATAACTTTTCCACATTGAGTCATTTTCACTTAATTTTCTTACAACCAATCATGAAAAATCAGCTTTGAATTCCTGAAGACGAAACCTCAAATCTTAATCGAGAATTTTTTTAAGTGACTTTTGTTACTTAAGATGTAATTAATTATTGGGGATTGCCCCTATAGAAAATTAGAAACCTAGACAATATAAACTCTATCTAATATTTATATTAGAAAGGGAATCATCAAATTTAGCAAACCAAATAAGAGACATAAATTTCTTAGTTTAAATGATTGAGCCTCCTAACAAGTGATATGTTTATTTCTCGAGGCGGTGTATTACTTGTGGTTTTTTACTCAACTATCTAAACTATTAAATATATCAGATTCATCTGGTCTCATATTTTTTAAATCAAAANCCACTCACAATGTATTTACATATCGAACACCTAAACTTTGTTTTTTTTACATTTATACCATCTAAATATTTCCTATCACATAAAAAAATATCACTAATTTAACTGTAAAAGGGTGAAATACACGTTTTTATGCATGGGTAAGGTGGCATATTTGTAAAAATTGAAGTTTTGATGTTAGAGATGTGAATACATAAGAATTGAGTGGTATGTATTTAAATCTTCCCTTATATTAACTACAATGAAATAAAAACAATATACAAATATATTTTAAGAAAGTTGAAACGAAATGATTAATAGCCAAGTCAGATACAAAAAACTATAAGAAAAGCGTTGGCTATCTAGTGCTATTGCCCCTTACCTCCGAAAAAGGGTTCTGGGGTTATATTCCGCTTTAAAATAATACTAATAAAAAAAGAACAAAATAAGAAAAATTAAAGGGAAAAGTAGTGAATTGCAACGGTACTCATAAGCAAAGAATAACGACACTGAGAATTCTTAAAATCTGCAAATATGATCAAAACCTCTGTCAAGCCGTCTCACTTGATGCAAACAAAATTTTATTTTTGGGGCATTTACATACATACCACATAATTATTACGTATTCACATATCTAACACCTAAACTCATATTTACAAAGATAACACCAATCATTACGAAAAATACCACTGCTACTAAATTTTTAAAAGAAGTATATCTTTTCATGCAAAGATTCATGACTTCAAAGTGTTATAAATGTAAATATTAAACTTTAGGTGCTAGATATATAAAAACAAAAGAATTGTATGGTATGTATGCAAATTTTCCTTTATTTTTTAATTTTTGATACTATGTTAAATTAAATAGAAGCGCAATACAATGCTCCAATACAGAAATCAAAATTAGACAAGCACTATACTAAAGTGTGGCAGTTTTAGAAAGAGTAACTTTGGTGCAGCAATCCTTCTATCATGTTTAAAATATAGGTAGAAAATTCAGAAATAAGCCCGCAACAGAATAAAGATATAAATCTTCCAAATAAATAAGAATTTACGACGAGGACCATAGCTAATCAAAGCAAGAAACATACTCATTCATGATTTTCAGGATATTATCACGCGCTTGGCAGAACAAAGTAAGGTTATCATTTATCTGCAAAAAAATCATACATTTGGTTAAGAATGGCTAAAATTTATAATAATCTCTGAAACTGCAATCTGTAAACAGATCGTTTCTGAACTTGCAACCATAGTATTTCCACTGTAAATCATGTAGTTCAAACAAACAGAAGTTCCGAGTAGTTTGCTTTTCAGCACACAGCTGTGGCACTTACCAATTCCTACATATTTACATATATAGCACCCAAACTTTGCTGTTTACATTTATATCATCCAAATATTCAAATCACATAAAAAATACCACAATTTTAGCTTTTAAAAAGTGTCCTTTTCAAGCATAGCCAAGGTGGTATGTATGTAAAAATTAAAGTTTAAATAGGAAATGAGTGCAATGACTGCACATCATCCAATTTTAAATGATGCAGCCTGCTTTATGTACCTGAAAATGATTGAAGTTCCCAGAGATTTGGCTGAAGATCTGTGCAGTCTGATCAAGGAGCTGTCCTGTTGGGCCTCCAATTGCTGCACAAACAGGGTAAAAACATTAATAAACTATTTCACACAAATTTTAAGAGAGAAAAATGGAATCCTTAACACTAAATGTCATCATTGTGTAAAAAAAACAAACCTTTGCATGAAATTTCATCATCATTCTCCATGGACATCATCGGCATAGCNGGCCTCCAATTGCTGCACAAACAGGGTAAAAACATTAATAAACTATTTCACACAAATTTTAAGAGGGAAAAAATGAATCCTTAACACTAAATGTCATCANTTTGGCTGTTGAATCAGTAGCCCTCTCCTGAAAATAAAATTGCAGAATTCTCAAAATTTAAAGCAACAAATTCATGGCTATGTTTGGATAACACTGCCAGTGGCCGGAACCTAACAGTTATCTTGATGAACATTCTGATATTTTCAAGGGTTTGAGAACAATAATAGTCACCAAAATCGAGAAATTATAAAAAGGGGCATTTACATACATACTGCCCAATTCCTATGTATTTACAAATCTAACACCTAAACTTTACTTTTTACATTTATATCGCCCCAATCATTCATATCATATCAAAAATACCACAATTTTAGCTTTTAAAAAGTTAAATGCATAGGAAAGGTGGTATGTATGTACATATCGAAGTACTGGAGTTAAGATATGTAAATACATAAGTATTGAGTGGTATGTATGTCAATCTTGCTTCTAGAAATCTTATAGAAGGCTAAGGCTAAGCTAAGTGAAATTAAGGGAACAGAGCAAAAATCTGGAGCTCTACGGTATAAAAGGTAGAAGGGACAAACGCAGAAATACTCTATCAATGGAACATCTTTTTCCTGAATGAATTGATTAAAACATATCATTCAAATAGACGCAATTTAATTTGTTTAAAATTTGGTATAATTTTCAAGATGAAATTATGCAATTACAAAACTCTTATTTAGGCAAATAATCCATGGTCTACCAAAAATTCGTTGTAAAGTCAATAACTGACTTTACCGTTTGAATTTTCAGAATTTTCGCGAGGAGGATTATAACAAATAAATTAAAGAAAACAGAAGTCAATATAAAGGTCTCATCAGCTATTCATGCATATGTAAACATCAAAAAATGAAAGAAATTGAGCGAATTCACACCTTTTTATCTTTGGTTTTCCGTGATAGGCTATCATCTTTTCTTCTTTTCCCACTTTCTTTTTTCTGCAAGAGAAAGAAATTAGTTAAAATCCATTTTAATATGACTCATGAAGTTGCTGAGAACTTTCCTATTATTTTCCCTCCAATCTGTGTTTCATTTCCCCTGGAGCTTGTTTAACAATTCACAAAATACAGTAGCATGCATTAACTCCAGGTAAATTCAGCATACAATAGCACACTCAATTTCACTCAATAAACTTAAATATTACACAATTCTTATATATTTACATATCTAACACCAAAACATTCATATTTACATACAGAACACTCAAATATTTGACAACACGTCAAAAATACCACTATAACTAACTTTTTAAAAGTGAAATACACCTATTCATGAATAGATTTTTAATACAAAAGTATTATAAATGTAAATATTAAATGTTAGGAGATAGATATGTAAATACATAAGAACTGTGTTGTATGTATGTAAATTTCCCTAAACTTAATTGTTTCTCCCATCTTGTACATATTAAATGCATCAACACAAAACACGAAGGCATCTCACGGATAGCAGAAATGATGTGACCCAACGGGGCCTACCTAGGATGGCCCAAAACCATACAATCGGCCAGCAGCCCATGTGCATCGGAGCAATGTGGTGCCTTAGGAGGGTAAAAGGGATACCGCCCCTGAAGAATCTATCATATCAGAGGCATTGGGACGTGCCTGTCACCTCCAAACTCGGACAAATCGAGGAAGTAAAAAGATCACCAATTTCAAGGCGATCGATATGGAACTTCAACAAGTAGCTACCTGACTTGAAGGCCGCTCGGACCAACAACCGTCCAACCTCATGGACGTCCGAACCAGCAGCCTTCGCGTCTCGGTGGATAGGCCCATAGAGATGCCCGACCTAACGATTGCCAACCCCGTAGCCGTCTGGCTTAATGGTCTTCAGGATTAACAGCCGCCAAGCCACATCTATGGGCCCCATAAGCCGAATTTATGTACGGTCCGAAATACCCCCGCAATACCGACATATTATATGAGTACAATATATAAATGCACAATGACTCGTTCCTATAAATAGGAGGTCAATATCGTGAATAAAGGTACACAAATTTAATGTTCATTACAGTGTTCTCTCTCTCTCTTACCTTTCAGCGCTCTATTTCTTAGGCAGGCCACCTGGACAGATTTTGATTCAACATTCTAAAAGGTTGGGTGAGCAAGGAGCATGCCGTCAATCAAGACCAGGAGCACAAATATCACAAAGAAAATGGAGTAATCAAAGAGTAACAGCCAATGTGGATCCCCATGAGATGACATCGAGGAATGTGTGCAAAGAGAAATAAACTAAGATTATAGAGCAGGCGTCGGGCCAGATCGACGAAGTCTTGAGAGCCTTCATAGCCATGACAAAAAATCTTTGGAGCGGAACCCTCTGAAAAAATCAAATTGCTGCCCTTTAAAGCCTACAAAGGACGATCAGATCCCAACGACCATGTGGCCGCATTTTAGTCGACTGTGTGCTTGCTCAAAATCTAAGACGCGTTCGTGTCATCTATTTTGCACCACTTTGAGGTCGTCACCCATGAAGTGGTTCCATCCGCTTCCGGCCGGGAGCATCACCAACTTTGCTGATTTCAAGAGATTGTTTCTAGCACAGTTCTCCAGCACAGGCAACCCCTTGTGAGCGATTATTGTCTGTAAGGTCAGGTCGCCAGCACCAACACCGACCAATGATTGTCCGACATAACGATCCTCATCTATGAGAGGGAAAAAACTATCAGCGAGCATCAAACTGTATGAAAAAAAGGGAGGGGGGAAGAAAGTGATTTACCCAAGGGCAAATCGCCTGCCAACCCCATCTCGCCAAACGGAGGATCGTCTTCACCAGCTCGCGAAACGTCAACTAGAAGGAGAATATTTGTAACAATCGGTCGGGTCTGAACCTCAACAGAAGCTCATATCGACCGGTTGAACGCGAAAACCCCCGGTAATTCACAAGCCTAGACTAAAGACCTTCCCAATACATCATGAACCGAATCTAATGACTCTTCCGCCCTAGCCTCCTCAATCAATTTCGATCTCTTAGTCAGCCTCTTCCTCGACGACTCACCCACGGGTTGCCATGATCTAATCCCAAGCACAGCTAGCATTCTAGCCTTATCGACGGGTTTTAGCATGGGGTTGAATCCTTTCTTCATAGAGAAACTGAGAACAACAAACAAAGGCCCAGAAAGAAAAAACAAACTCGAGATGATAAAGACACCCCCACAGAGCCTTATATATGATGATCGTGGGCATGACAATCTNAAAAGCTAAACCTCTCCTAACTAATCTCTTAAACAATGTCTGGCCACCTAGCTTAATGTGATTCACTTAATCGGCCTCAAATTAGACCCTCACAACAAATGCCTCCTCCCAAAGCTCAGCAATCTCACATGGAAGCTATTTCCCCGCACAACTCCTCTAGCCTGGCTTATAAGTCTCGATCATGGTAGGCTAGAATCGCATCCACTTCCACCAGATGATATGACAAAGCCCTAAGAGACGACCAACGCTCCCCAGAAGTCTCACCCTGAACCTCTTCTAGATCAACCAGATGATCGACCACATCCTCTTCGATACCAATCAACCCCTTGGGAGCGATGATTGTCTGTAAGGTCAGGTCGCCAGCACCAACACCGACCAATGATTGTCCGACACAATGATCCTCATCTATGAGGGAAAAAACTATCAGCGAGCATCAAACTGTATGAAAAAAAGGTAAGGGGCAAGAAAGCGATTTACCCTTGGGTAAATCGCCTGCCAACCCCATCTCGCCATACAGAGGATCGTCTTCACTAGCTTGCGAAACGTCAACTAGAAGGAGAATATTTGTAACAATCGGTCGGGTCTGAACCTCAACAGGAGCTCATATCGACCGGTCGAACGCTAAAACCCCCTGTTATTCACAAGCCTAGATTAAATTCCTTCCCAATACACCATGAACCGAATCTGATGACTCTTCCGCCCTAGCCTCCTCAATCAATTTCGATCTCTTTGCAGCCTCTTCCTCGACAACTCACCATCGGGTTGCCATGATCTAATCCCAAGCACAGCTAGCATTCTAGCCTTATCGACAGGTTTTAGCATGGGGTTGAATCCTTTCTTCATGGAGAAACNGCGGCTCGACCTAACGATCGCCAACCCCGCAGCCGTCTGGCTTAATGATCATCAGGATTAACAGCCGACAAGCCACATCTATGGACCCCATGAGCCGAATTTATATACGGTTTGAAATACCCCCGCCATACCGACATATTATATGAGTACAATATATAAACACAATGACTCATTCCTATAAATAGGAGGTTAATATCGTGAATAAAGGTACACAAATTTAGTGTTCATTACAATGTTCTCTCTCTCTTACCTTTCAGCGCTCTATTCCTTAGGCAGGCCACCTGGACAGATTTCGATTCAACATTCTAAAAGACGTGGTGAGCAAGGAGCATGTCGTCAACAAGACCAGGAGCACAACGATCGCAAAGAGAATGGAGTAACCAAATAGTAGCAGCCAATGTGCATCCCCCATGAGATGACATCGAGGAATGTGCAAAGAGAAATGCAGGCGATGAGAACTAAGATTATAGAGCAGGTGTCGGGCCAGATCGACGAAGTCTTGAGGGCCTTCATAGCCATGACAAGAAATCAGGCCCCACAAGAGCAGAACCAGTCATAGGAGGTGGCACTAGTGCACCACGATAGTTGGGCAAAACACGATCCTAAGGGGGCCGACAACTCACAATATCAAGACAGTGTAGGATCAGCACAGATGGAAAGTCAACACATAGGGCGTACTGAGGTGCCACATCAGCCGCAGAACGTTTTCACCCTCCAAATCTTTGGAGCGGAACCTTCAGAAAAATTCAAATTGCTGACCTTTAAAGCCTACAAAGGACGATCAGATCCCAACGACCATGTGGCCGCATTTTAGTCAACTGTGTGCTTGCTCAAAATCTAAGACGCTTTCAAGTGTCGTCTATTTTGCACCACTTTGAGGTTTTCACCCATGAAGTGATTCCATGCGCTTCCGACCGGGAGCATCACCAACCTTGCTGATTTCAAGAGATTGTTTCTAGCACAGTTCTCCAGCGCCCGAAACCCACAAAGAGCGTGCAATCCTTGTGATGACTCAAGCAAGGTGAGCATGAAAGTCTACAAGGGTTCATCACGCGCTTCCAAAGGGAGATGTTTGAGGTAAAAAACCTCAAAGTCGACGCAGTTGTAGCCACCTTGAAGCAGTCCTTGAGGTCGAAAGATTTTCCTACGACCTCAGCATTGACGAAATTCAAGACTTGGCTGAGCTGCTAGAAAGGGCCAACAAGCACATGTTAGCAGAGGAAAGTACACCCAAACGTGAACTAGAAGGGCATCCCACTCAGAAACAAGCTCCCCCCGACGACAGGTCGAAACCAAGGGAGAAATGCAAAGCACCCATCCAATGCCACGTCGAAGACGACCAGTCCTCTCGCGTGGCAGAAAGACAGGACAATAAGATCAGTATGGAGGCCATGTGAGGAATCGGACCCAAGACCGGCACAGTAACACGATAGGCTGGCACAGTGTTGTGAACAACCATACGAATATTATGAGGGCTTGCGAGCTATCCCTTTGAGAGTATCAATGGCGGAAATCGTGTACTCCATCCAGGACAGAGTATTTCAAGAGCTCGTGCCAATGAGAGCTAAAGGTTTTCTCCAAAATGTGAGGAAGTATTACAAGTATCATCTGGATTACGACCACGAAACGAAAAAATGTACGCACCTTCAGAGTCTCATGGATGAGTTGATCAAGGCGAAGGAGCTGAAGGAGTTTGTAGCCTAGGTACACTCAAGTCAGAGACATGGGAAGACGACCACGTTGAAGGCCCCTCCCGGGCCCATTCGAACGAAGCAAAAGACTCACCGGGCTGGACCCGAGGCATACAAGCTAAAGACCTATCCATAGAATGAGGCCCCCCAAGACATAGAGTGGAGATGATAACATGGAATTTTTTCCTAGAAAATATTTACTCACTTTGTTTCGCATACTGAGATTCTCTGCCACTAAAAATGTGTATAAAATTATTGAAAGTCACACTGACTGAAAAATCAAAACTTTCTAAGTCAGAAAAATTCTCGGGTAATGAACAAACCAAGAAGTCAATAATACTTCTGACGAGAGATTAAAGGAATGAGAACAACGAACTGCGACACCAAAATCGCCTGGTCCAGCCCGAGAAATAAAGACTTCCAATCGCGGTACCAAGATCACCCGACTGAGCACCCAATGAAAAGCAGTGGACTGCGGCACCAAGATCGCTCGATCCAACCCGAGAAATGAAGATGACTGATTGCAGTGCCAAGATCACCCGACTGAGCTTTGATATGAAGACAGCTAGTTGTGACACCAAGATCGCCCGACTGAGCACCCAATGAAGAACGGTGGACCGCAGCGCCAATATAGCTCGATCCAGCCTGAGAAATAAAGACAGTCAGTCATGGCGCCAAGATTGCCCGAGTGAGCTCTGATATGAAGACAACCAGTCGCGGCGTCAAGATTGCAAGGTTGAGCACCCAATGAAGAACGGACCACGACACCATGATTGCTCGGTTCAGCACAAGAAATGAAGACGGTAGGTCGTGACGCAAGATAGCCCGACTGAGCCTTGATATAAAGACAGCCAGTCGTGGCGCCAAGCTCACCCGGCTGAGCATCATATGAAGAACAGCAGACCGCAACACCAAGATTGCCCGGTTCAGCCCGTAAAATGAAGACAAGTCGCAAAACCAAGATCGTCTGGCTGAGCCTTGAAATGAAGGTAGCCAACTATAGTGCCAAGTTCGCCCGGCTGAACACCAAATTAAAAACGACAGACCGCAGCGCCAAAAATGCCCGATCTAGCCCGTGAAATAAAGAAGACTAGTTACAGCGCCAAGATCGCCCAACTGAGCCCTGACATGAAGACAACCACTCGTAGCACCAAGATCACCCGGCTGAACACTCAATGAAGAACGGCAAACCACGACGCCAAGATCACATTATCCAGCCCGAAAAATGAAGACGGTCAGTCACGATGCCTAGATCGCCCAATTGAGCCCTAAGATGAAGACAATCAGTCGTAGAGCCAAGATCGTTCGGCTGAGCACCATATGAGGAACGGCGAACCGCAGAACTAAGATTGCTCAATTCAGCCCAAGAAATGAAGATGGCGAGTTACGACGTCAAGATCGCTCAACTAAGTATCAAATGAAGAACGACAGACAGCAGCACCAAGAAAATAAAGATGTCACTCATACGTCAATATCACCCGGCTGAGCCTTGAAATGAAGACAGTCGGTCGTGGCATAAAGATCGCCCGACTGAGCATCGAATAAAAAACGGCATACTGCGGCACCAAGTTCGCCTAAGAAGCCAGTTGCGACGCAAAGATCACCCAGTTGGGCCCTTGAATGAAGACAGCTACCCGTGGCCCCAAGATCGCCCAACTGAGCACCATATGAAGAACGACGGATTGCGATGCCAAGATCACGAGGTCCAACCCGAGAAATAAAGACAATCGGTCACTATGCCAAGAACGCTCGACTTAACACCAAATGAAGGACGACTCTGATCCAACCTGAGAAATGAAGACAACCAGTGGGGTTGCCAAGATCGCCAGGATCAACCCAAATATGAAGACAGTCAACCGTGTCATTAAGATAGCGCGGCTGAGCACCCAATGATGAACCGCGGATCACGACACCAAGATCCCACGATCTAGCTTGAGAAATGAAGACGACCAGTCGCGGTGCCAAGAACGCTCGACTGAACCTTGATATGAAGACAGTTCGTAGTGGCGCCGAGATCGCCCGACTGAGCACCATATGAAAATTGGCGAACCGCGACACCAACATCCCCGATCCACCCCAAGAAATAAAGACAACCAGTCAGAGCCCAAGGTCGGCTATTTGAGCCCTGATATGAAAACAGTCAGCCATGGCATCAAGTTCACTGGGCTGAGCACCCAATAAAGAATGGTGAACCGCTATGCTAAGATGGCCCAGTCCAACAAAAGAAATGAAGACAGTCGCGGCGCCAAGATTGCCCGATTGAGTCCTAATATGAAGACAGCCGGTCGTGGCACCTTAATTATTTGATTGAGCACCAAATGAAGTACGAAAGACCGCGACTTCAAGATTGTCCGACCTAGCATGAGAAATAAAGACGATCGATCGCAATACCATGATCTCCCGACTGAGCCCTGATATGAAGAAAACCAACCATGGCCCTAGGATCACTCGGTTGAGCACCCAATTTAGAACGGCAGACCGCGGCGCCAAGATCTCCCAGTCCAGCCTGAGAAAAGAAGACAACCAATTAAAACGCCAAGTTTGCCCAACTAAGCCCTAATATGAAGAACGACAGATAGTGACACCAAGATCGCCCGGTATAGCCCGAGAAATGAAAACAAACACTTATGGCGTCAAGATTGCCTGGTTATGGCCTAATATGAAGACAACCAGCAATGGCTCCAAAATCGCTTGGCTGAGCACCCAATGAAGAACAACAAACCGCTACACCGAAATCGCTCGGTATAGTAAATATTTAATATCTGTTCATAAACCCTATGTGAGGCGTGACAAGCTCCACAAAGGGCATGACGTAATCTATCCCAACGCAAAGCCCGACTTTCATTTAGGAGAGCAGCCAAACCGCAAAAAAACCAACAAGTGCAAAAGACAACCAAACTACTTATTACAAAAGAAAGGTGCAGTTTTCATATTCAGTGAATTGTCATATTTGTAAAAGTACTGTTAAAAAAATATAAAATAAAATAAACTTCTGGAAGTTGACTAGAAGATCCCTGCTCGTCTAGAGCATCTGAATCATCCTCAGAAGACACTTGAGACTTAGATAACAAGGTCACAAACTCTCGAAGATTGGAGTACTTTGAATCAATCAAACTTGACAGGGTGAATCGATCAATCACCGTCAGGCTATCAATTCAAAGTTGCTCATCAATGAGCCTCACCTGGCTAGGGTGGTACAAAAGCAACGCGAAGAACTCGATTTTCATGGTCGCCATCTGTTGTTTCAACCTATGATTTTCTTCCGGAGCGAGCAGAAATAATTCTGAAACCAAAAAAAGTTCCTCCACTACAACGAGATTTTCTCAGCTAGCTAAACCCACTTCTCCGCCTCTTTGGCAAGCCCAGCCGAGACCTCAACTCGTTCCTCAGCAGCAGCCCACCAAGTATCGACATGGTCAAAGGCCATTGATTGAAAGTATGAATCCTCCCATGCTTTCAGATCGTATCGGTCGGTCTTCTTATAAAAATCCAACTGCTCCAACTTCTGGAGGGACATAGCAAATGCTGTAACCAGATAGCCTCCAAAAGCGTGGAATGATAGACTTCGGGGAACGGGGAATTGGTGTATCAGTCGATTGATCGATCGATGGTGGTAAATCAACCGTCGGAACAACTCAAGATCTTCGCCCCAAATCCCTAAGAAGGACCCAGCCCAAGGGGAAACCCCTCCTTTGCTTGGGAGGCAGAGGAGGCAGAGGAGTCGACTCCACGACTGGTTCATTGCCTTCGCAGCATTGAGTCTCGGGGGATTTCTCCTCGAGAGATCAATCACCGATTCAATTGCCATGGGAATCGTCGGCCGAATGGCCTCACTCCTAGTAGAATAATCGATAAACGAAACTCCTCGACCATTAGAAGCCAACTTTTTCCTCACTTCTCCCAAAGAACCGTTCTTGTCTAAACTTTTCCCAAATAATCCAGACGGACCCCCAGTTTCTTGGAGACTAGAAAGTACTGCATCCAAGGGATAAGAATCATAGTTAGCAAGGGACTCAGATTTCCTGGCAATAATATTCACTTCCTATGTTGGGATTCTTTGAATTACAACCATGATAGCAAAAATGTTCGGGAGGAATTTCTCACCTATTGAGCCGATTTTTATGCCTGCCACCTCAGCCAATCTCCTTTCAGTCGCCTTCACTGCCCGCTGGACCTCATCCACCCTAGCTTCGGCCTTAGCCTTACTCCTAGCAAATCGGGCGGCCACTCCCTTCGACCGCCGCACCTCCGCAACATCTGAGGCGGCCCATAACTCCAACATCATCTAACTGAACACTCCCAAAAATGATACTTGACGGTCGTCGGATAAGTGTACTAAGAAACTGAGAGAAATTGGCCCTTGATATTGGCTCCCTCGACCTGGGAATGATCGGTCCTCTTTCTCTTCCAGGAAAAAATGCCAGATAGAGTCGTCCTAACCCTCCAACCGTCAATAAACGAGCCAATGAAGAACTAGTGTTCCAATCTCTAACTCGATGTTCCAAGCCAGCGAACTGGAACTGACAGGTTCTTCCAAACCGGCCATAATCATTCGATCCCATGCGAAAGGAGAATTTGTGGCTAGATAAATTGACGAATCATGGGATATCTCTACACTGACAGAAGATAATGTAGGTCATGATCGTCACCATGGAATTCGGCTTGATATGTGCAAGCATAACCCCATACCATTTGAGAACTGATTGGAGTTCGTAGCATAAAGGCAGTTGCAACCCGTAACAAAACTGGTCTTGGTACTCCACCAAATCATTGCTATACCTCCCGATCGCCCCTTCATCAGAACGAGCGGCCCACAACTTAATAACCAAATGAAAAATAAAGGTTTCTTCGATAAAAGCAACATCTGACGATGACAAAGCAAATTGCTCATCCGCAAACACCTAATCAAAGGTCTAAGGAGTCCTCTTTGGAGCCATACGAAAACGAAAGAAAGAAATAACAACGAACCAGAGACAAGAAGAGAATCAAGGAGCCAAATAGGAAAAATAGAAGACTCACTCTTGGGTTCCACAACGCTTATTTATAGAAACATAATGCAAGATGAAATGCCGCTCATAAAAATCGAGGAAAACGTCATGTCAAAAACATCAATATGCACAAAAAAAATTGTTTTATTTATCATAAAAGCCATGATTACACAAGAATTCAGTCTGACAGGAAATACTTCACAAATTGATCCTCGTCCGCCTCAGCCAAAAGCTAAACCTCTCCTAACTAATCTCTTAAACAATGTCTGGCCACCTAGCTTAATGTGATTCACTTAATCGGCCTCAAATTAGACCCTCACAACAAATGCCTCCTCCCAAAGCTCAGCAATCTCACATGGAAGCTATTTCCCCGCACAACTCCTCTAGCCTGGCTTATAAGTCTCGATCATGGTAGGCTAGAATCGCATCCACTTCCACCAGATGATATGACAAAGCCCTAAGAGACGACCAACGCTCCCCAGAAGTCTCACCCTGAACCTCTTCTAGATCAACCAGATGATCGACCACATCCTCTTCGATACCAATCAACCCCTTGGGAGCGATGATTGTCTGTAAGGTCAGGTCGCCAGCACCAACACCGACCAATGATTGTCCGACACAATGATCCTCATCTATGAGGGAAAAAACTATCAGCGAGCATCAAACTGTATGAAAAAAAGGTAAGGGGCAAGAAAGCGATTTACCCTTGGGTAAATCGCCTGCCAACCCCATCTCGCCATACAGAGGATCGTCTTCACTAGCTTGCGAAACGTCAACTAGAAGGAG
The DNA here is from genome assembly GCA_002079205.1 of Phalaenopsis hybrid cultivar. Classification (NCBI taxonomy): domain Eukaryota; kingdom Viridiplantae; phylum Streptophyta; class Magnoliopsida; order Asparagales; family Orchidaceae; genus Phalaenopsis; species Phalaenopsis hybrid cultivar. The sequence goes on along the minus strand of JXCR01108874.1, from coordinate 4,133 downwards.
AATATTTGTAACAATCGGTCGGGTCTGAACCTCAACAGGAGCTCATATCGACCGGTCGAACGCTAAAACCCCCTGTTATTCACAAGCCTAGATTAAATTCCTTCCCAATACACCATGAACCGAATCTGATGACTCTTCCGCCCTAGCCTCCTCAATCAATTTCGATCTCTTTGCAGCCTCTTCCTCGACAACTCACCATCGGGTTGCCATGATCTAATCCCAAGCACAGCTAGCATTCTAGCCTTATCGACAGGTTTTAGCATGGGGTTGAATCCTTTCTTCATGGAGAAACTGAGAACAACAAACAAAGGCCCAGAAAGAAAAAACAAACTCGAGATGATAAAGACACCCCCACAGAGCCTTATATATGATGATCGTGGGCATGACAATCTAGGGAGTTTATTATAGAATCAAATAAATATTGTTATAAGATTCATTTATATTAAAATTTCATTGTCCTTGTCGCAATTGTCGCTATTAAGAAGCAGGAAAATTGAGGAACTTTAATATGTATATTAAATGCGTCAACACGAATCACAAACACATCCTCACGGATAGCAGAAGAAGTGATATGACCTAACAAGGCCTACCAAGGCTGCCTCGAGACAACACAATCGGCTGGTAGCCCACGCATACTGGAGGGACGGCTGCCTCAGGAGGGTAAAAGGCATACCGCCCCTGAAGAATCCATTGGATCAGATCCACTAGGATATACATGTTGCCTACAAACTCGAACAAACCGAGGAAGTAAAACGGATCCCCAGTTTCAAGGCGGTTGATATGGAGCTTCAGTAAGTAGCCACGATCTTAACAGTCCCGACTTGATGGCCACCTGAACCAAAGACCGCCCGGTGTCATGGTGGATCAACCCATAGAGCCGCCCGACCTAACCACCGCTGACCCCGCAGCACTCTGACTTAATCGTCGTCGGGTCTAACGGTCGCCCGACCACATCCATGAGCCCCACGAGCCGATTTATATATGGACCGAAATACCCCTGTCATACCTACGTATTATAGGGGTACATTATGCAATCGTACGATGACTCGTTTCAATAAATAGGGGGTTCATACAAAAAATAAGGTTAAAAAATGTTTCTATTCATTACTGTGCTCTCTCTCTCTCTCTCCCACCTTTCAGCACTCTATTCCTTAGACAGGCCCCCGGATATTCAGGATTCAACATATCTAAACCTTTTTTGTATAGAGAAAATTCTCAAATAGTAAACATCATGTTAGAAATGAATGAAGACCAAAAAATTCTTTATCGTTTCAATTCCTGAATGAATTACATTTTGATGATACTAACTCGAATTATTGGAGTAAAGATAGTTTTAAGAGAGCAGCAATGGTATAACTATAAAAGCTGATAAATGATAAGAAAAACCTTGACAAATATGCTCGCTACTTACAGTCATCCATCTACTTCGCAAAGCAACATCTCGAACAGTTTTCTCTGGAAGGAGCTTAGCAACTTTTGCGTAACGTACTACTGGTGGGTCAGAAGCATATCTGCAAGATTACAATCACCATGTCATATTTACTAATGAACACAAGTAGAAGGCTAATAGAAGGATAAATAATAAAATTGCAGTAAATAATGTATCTTAGTAGTGGATGGTAAAATGTAAGAAAAAAGGTTATGAAAACTGAACAGTGATGCCAGAAGTTTTGGGATCTAGAGTTGCTATGCATATTTGAATGTAATGAAATGATGAGTTTAAAAAGATGCAATGTTAGCATGCAATTTTCATAAGAAAAAAAGCCATCTAACACAAATTGTTTTCTAGTTGTGTTGAATAAAAGGAAAATTGATGGCCCAAATTTCAAAGTAAAAGTTTTAATCTCCTAATAGAAATTAACAAGAAAAAATAGAGATAATAAATAAAACAAAATTGATTGTACACATAAAGCAAATAAATAAAGAAATTTGAATAACTAATCATGTTTTCAAGACATACAAATAAATAAAAAAAAAAGAAAAAGAGAGAAACTGGCCAAGTAAACCTTGCGCTTTAATAAGAAGATTTCACTGCAAGAAAGACTTCAAATGTCATGGATGATTACGTTTTATCATCCAAAAGTAGACAAAGAACCTCCGCACATTCAAAACAAAATTTATTCATCAGTGAATTATTTGACATTCCTCCAAAAACACCTATTTAAAAAATCTATAAAATAGAAGTCTTGGATATAAGATGAAAAGGCTTGACAGAGTCTGCTAAAACAGAATTCCTCCAGGGAAGCTTGCACAAGTTAGAACGGGAAAAAATCCTATTAAACTCATCTATAGAATAAGAACTGTCACAGATGATCCCATGAAGCCAAATATGGAAAGCAAAAAAATAAGAGAAATATTGATCCCATGTACATTGGAGTCAACCATAGATCCTATGATTTGAAGGGAAACTCAACCAAGCCAATCATAGGTCCCATGAACGAACCAATCAAGTCAGTTGTGAATCAGGAAAGCTGGTGAATTCCCCTGATTATGTTGTAGCAATTAGAGGTGAAAACGAGTCGGGCTTGAGCGAGATCAGTGTTTGTTCATACTTAGCTCGTTGGAAATTTATTTTGCTTGATGCAAGCTTGTATTTAAAATGACTCGTGAATTTGTGTTCAACTCAATTCAAATTGTTTGTTCGTTTAGTTCGTGTTCAACTTAAAATTAGCTCGAATTATTTAAACAATAATAAAAAAGCAATATTTTTTAAAATACGACACAAAAAATTAATGTAAAAATATTATAATAATATTATTTATTTAATGATTTAATAAGTTTGAGCCAAAGATGATCGAATAAAAGTATTTATATGTTTGGATCATTTATAAATCAAGCTCCAAAAAATTTTATGTATTTGACTTGCTTTCTTAACGAACGAATCAAACACAAACTACTTACCAAGCTGAACATAAGTTGTTCACGGACAACGAGCTTTTTTGATAGTCCTAGTAGGAATAGTAAGACAAGGAGGCCCCATGAAATAAATCCATCCATACAACATCAACAGTGAAAGCCGAGTGAAGTGAATAAGGTCAAATAAAATAGAAACAATACCAATGAAATCTACACTTATCATGTGTATAGAAATATAAATATATACTCTACTGACTTGTCTAACTTGATTAAAAATCAAAATGTAAAGGAAAAGTAAAATGAGTATCCAGCGATGAGTCTAAACACCAAAGGATGCAAAAAATGAAATAAAATAAAATAATAATAGAAATAATAATTGAATTTAGGTTTCTTCCTATTTTCTCATCATTCATTGCTATGAAAAAAAAGTTATTCTGTCAAATGGCTTACTTCCCCGCTAAAAATGCGAGTGGAAATTGTACCTCACTCAATACAGCATAGCATTAAATATTGATATGTAGATTATAAATTATAAACCTTTAGAACATCCAGTATCATATTGGTGTCTGAGTTTATTATCCCTAAGTTCACAATTTGGATCAAATAAAGGGTTGCAAAAACAGCAGCAATAATTTCAATGCAGTTTTAATAAAACTAATTTGAGTATGTTTCCAGACTATTTCAACAAAATCATTATGGTTTATGGGAAATAACCTAACATTAGATGCAAAACGATCTTAAAATATTTTAAAATTAAGTAAAAGAGGTGGAGTTAATCAATAAGAACAATAGATCTATTGTTCAAAGAATAAAATTGTTAAAAATTGTAAGATCCTCTCAATCTTTTTTGCATAGATTTACTAATAAACTTTTACATGGGCTGATATGAAACATTGAGTGAAAGAATGATATTTATGCTCGTCACATTTCAAAGATCAGCAGCAAGATGAGCTTAAGAGCCAGAAAGGACTTCTTTAAAATGACTAAAAGAGTACACTTTCCATGAGATTGTCTAGAAACTAATTATTATTCATTTTTGGTCTTAGACAATACTTCATATATCTATTATCCTACATTTATCTTAAACCAATAGATGAAGCATATATAAAGCCTTAGAACTGCTGCCCTATTTTAAAAAAAAAGGGTATTTAACATTCCACTTTTGTGAATAAAAATTTAAAGGATGATTCTAAGTTTAGGTAACATAAAATCTTAATCTAATTTTAAAATTGCATATGGGTCTTAATCTAAATTTGAAAAAGATTCAAAAACTAATG
>JXCR01108873.1:6249-34204 GCA_002079205.1 Phalaenopsis hybrid cultivar | reverse complement strand
TTTAAGGTGGTTAGGTCACATTTAGTGCATGGGTCCAAGTGGGTGCAAATGACCACAACTTGGGTTTGGTCTAGGCTATCCATGTTAATTGGCCCAATTAATTGTTGAATTTGGTGTAGATGATCATAAAGAACAACTTTGGTGAAGTATGGAAGTGATTTTGAGTTCAATTGAAGGNGGAATTTTGAACTTTAATCAATTTGGTCATGTTGGGCTAGGCTTGGGTCTAGCTTGGGTTAGCCTTGGGCTAAGTCCAAATTGATTGTTGCAAATAGTCAATAGGGACCTCATGAAGAGTTTCCAATTTGAATTGGATGCCAATTTTGAGGTTAAGGCAATCAATTGGGTGAAATTTGAGTTTTCAACATGAATTGAATGCCAATTTGGAGGTTAAGGCAATCAATTGGGTGAAATTTGTGGAATTATCAATTGGGGCTAAGTTTGGGAATTTTGGATTTAGGCCAAAATCAAATGGATTTGAGGCTTCACCAATGCAAATGGGCTAAATTTGGGAATTTTGGATTTAGGCCAAAATCAAATGGATTTGAGGCTTCACCAAGGTAAATTTGTAGTTGATTTTGATGTATAGGAATTTTATAAAGATTTTGCAACATTAATTGAGGCCAATTGACTAGGCTATGGGTTTAATTTGGTGAGATTAAGTCATTGGTCAAAATTGGGGCTTTGACCCAAATCAAAATTGGGCTTAAATCATAGACCAATTGAGCTTGAATTTGGTTTAGTTTGGTCATAAAAAAAGTGAATTTGAGTTTAGGATGGAAATTGGGCTCAAATCATGGACCAATTGAGCTTGTATTTGGTTTATTTTGGTCATATGAAAAGTGAATTTGAGTTTAGGATTGGATGCTTGGATTTGGTTTAGTTTGGTCATATCAAAAGTGAATTTGAGCTTAGGATTGGAATTGGGTCAATTGAGATCAAATTGATGGACATTTGAGTTGGATTTGGGGAAATTTGGATCTTTAAAGACAATTGAGATCAAATTGATGGACATTTGAGTTGGATTTGGGGAGATTTGGGTCTTTAAAGGGTAATTTGGGGATTTTAGTTAAAGATGGTCAAATTGACCAAATTGGGTTATGTGGTATTTGAAAGAAATGAAATTGGGAATATTTGGGATTTAATGGGATTTTTTGGGAATTTTTGGAATTTTCGGGATTTTGGATTATGGAGGGGTATTTTGGTAATTTGGCCAATTTTGGTAATTTTTGGTAGTTTGGGTACTTTCAAGGTGTTTGAAATGATTTTTGAATAAGTTTGGGTATTTTGGTTAGATTTGGAGATTTTGGCCAAATTTGGGGTCCCAAGGGTATCTAGGTAATTTGGGGGAATTTAGGGGCAAAAGGGTGGATTGGGTATCTTGGTAGAGTTGGAGTGCCAACCACCATAAATAAGCCATGGACCAATGGAAACCCCATTTTGGGTCCTCTACATAGTGGTCTTAGCTAAACCATAGTCCTAGGGCTAGTAGATTTAGGGGACCATCTACATGAGTATCCCAAAAGATCAAGGGATCTAGGTTAGAAATTTGAGCTCAGGGTTGTGAGTGAATGGGGGTGCAGATGAGTGTAGTGAGTGCCTTAGCTTCAGACCAACACCCAAGTCCAACCCTAAGATCCAACAATCCTAAGGGTGACTCATCTTGATTTTCCCCCGCAGTGACCCCACCTACTAAGTACTTAGAGGTTGAGACCAATATGTGGAACTTCAAGTTGAGAAGAGAAGGGTAGAATTTCTATTGGTGAGGGTTTCAAGTCTAGTCTTCTAGGAATAGTCAACAGAAAAATTCCTATGGCTAGATCCTAGGCTACTAAAAAGGAAAAACTAAACCTCAACAAAAATTGAGGTCAACACATCTTTCTCCAGTAAATCGCATAAAGGCTTAGCAATTTTTGAAAAATCTTTAATATATCGTCTGTAGAATCCAGCATGTCCTAAAAAACTCATAATTTCCCTTACATTGGTTGGATAAGGTAAATAAGCGATCATATAAATTTTAGCAGGATCTACTTCCATACCATTTTATGATATTTTATGTCCTAATACAATTCCTCATGCTACCATAAATTGGCTTTTTTCCCAATTAAGGACTATGTTTCTTCATAGTGCTTAAGAACTTTTGATAAATGTTCTAAACATGAGTCAAATGAAGTTCTAAACATTAAAAGATCATCCATAAATACTTTAATTCCTTTTTTAATTAAATCACAAAAAATTGCCATCATGCATCTTTGAAATGTAGTAGAGGCATTACATAAACCAAAAAGCATTCTTCTAAAAGCAAATGTACCATAAGGACTGGTAAAAGTTGTTTTCTCTTGATCCTTAGAAGTTATTGGAATTTGGTGATAACCAATATATCTATCCATAAAATAAAAGTATTTATGTCCAGCTAGTCTATCCAACATTTGATTTAGAAAGGGTAGTAGAAAGTGATCTTTCCTGGTGGCAAGATTTAATTTTCTATAATCAATGCATATTCGTCACCCTACAACTTGTCTAGTAGGTATTAATTCATTATGTTCGTTCACAATCATAGTTACTCCTCCTTTCTCAGGAATGCAGTGAATTAGACTAACACATGCACTATCTGAAATAGGGTAGATAATTTCAGCATCTTACCACTTTAAAATTTCTTTATTTACAACTTCTTTAATAACAAGATTCAATATCCTTTGAGGATCAACCTTGGGTTTGCAGTTCTCTTCTGTATGAATTCTATGCATACAAATTGAAAGATTGATTCCTTTAATATCAGCTATTGTCCATCCAAAGGCTTTCTTAAAATTTTTCAGACTTTTCACCAACCTTTCTTCTTCTTTCATCGTTAATTTTGAGGAAATTATAACTGGTAAAGTAGAGGAATCTCCTAAAAATGCATATTTTAAATGATCAGGAAGTAATTTCAACTCAAGTTTTGGAGGTTTTTCTATTGTTGGACAAAATGATTTATCTTTTCCTATCGTATCCAAAATTTCAAAACTTTCTTGAACATAGTTTGAATCTTCCTTATAAAGATTTTCACATTGATCTAATTCCTCTTCTTGCTCGTGTTCCAAATCTTTTTCTTCAGATTTTTCTTCATAATTAGTTTTGAAATGACATTCACTAAGATATCTTATAACATTCATTCTATAACATTCATCATCTTTACCTTTTGCAGGATATTTCATTGATATTGAAATATTAAAAGTAATAGTTTGATTATTGATACACATTGTTAATTCCCCTTTCTGCACATTTATCATTGCTCTTCCAATGGTCAGGAAAGGTCTCCCCAAAATGATAGGTATGTTTTTATCTTCCTCCATATCCAGCACAATGAAATCAATAGGAAAGATAAATTAATCAACTTTCATTAAGACATCATCTATAAATCTTTTAGGGTACTTTATCAAATGATATGCTAACTGCAGAGTTACAGTAGTAGGGGTTTTTTCTCCTAATTCCAATCTTTTAATTATTGATAATGACATAAGGTTAATGCTTGCACCTAAATCACATAAAGCTTCCGCTTCTAAGTTGAACGACTTTTACTTGCTCATTATTCTAGTCTTTTGGATTTATTTCAGTATTACTAGGAAGTGTTCCTTAGGATTTATTACTTAATAAATTTGCAATTTGTCCAAGTTGATTATCAATATTTCTAATTGCAGCTCCTTGACTCTGTAACTGATTTCCCATTTGTAATATCACTTCTTCTATAGACAACTTCTTCTCCTTAAATTATGGATTACTATTGAAACTTGGAGGATAAGTAGATCTATAATTTTTATTCCCTTGGTTGTTCCAATTTCCCAATGGGTTTACTTGATTTTTCTCCCATTGCTGATTATTACCACTCATAGTATTATTTCAATTGAAGTTAGGATGGTTCTTCCAACCTGGGTTATAATAATTTGAATATGGGCTATTTTGCTTCTTATTTATGACATTTAAAGTTTTTAATGATGCTTGAGAATCTACCATTTGGCCTAATAAATTATCTTCAATCATAGAGATTGGTTGAGAAAAAAACACTCCAAATTTGTCTAACTTCCTTAAAATTGCAGCAACTTGATTTGCTACATAGTAAATGCTTCAAATTCATGAATATTGGCTACTTTCTTTGTTTTTACCCTCAATATTGGTAGCCATTTCTTCAATTAAAGCATAAGCGTCATGAAATGGTTTTGACATCAATGAATCACTAATAGTAGCATCGATAATAGATCTAAGAGATCCAACTAATCTGTTATAAAAAGTTTGAATGATTAACCAATCTGGTTTTGCATGGTGTGGAAACCTTCTTAAGAGTTTTTTAAATCATTCCCATGCTTCATAAATAGATTCCCCTTCAAACTGCTTAAAAGATGTAATATCATTTCTAAGCTTCGTAGTTTTTTATGGTGGAAAATATTTAGCAAGTAATTTTTGTGGTAATATCATTTCTAAGCTTCATAGTTTTTGATGGTGGAAAATATTTAGCAAGGAATTTTTGAGCTAAATCACCCCAAGATCTGATAGATCCAAATGCTGACAATTGCAACCACATGTTAGCTTTATCCCTCAGTGAGAAAAGAAATAGCCTAAGTCTTATGGCATCATCTGATACACCATTATATTTAAATGTAGTACACAATTCTAGAACATTAGCAAGATGTAAATTTGGATACTCAGTTGTTGATCTCCCAAACTGATTATTTGATCCAATTAGGATAATAATAGGTTTAAGTTCAAATTAATTAGCCACTATAATAGGTTTTTAAATACTACAATGAAGTTCATCTAACGTAGGGTTGACATAATCTTTTAATGGTCTAAATTCTTGATGAATTTCAACATTTTGATCATTTTGGTTTGCCATTTTTGTAATTTTTTTTAAATTTTTTAAAATTTTTAATTTTTTTGATTTTCTTAACAGTTCTTTCTAATTCAGAATCATAGGGCACTAGTCCTTCAGAACCTAAACTACGCATACACTGACATAAAATAAAATACTATGAAACCCACACAAAATAAAATATTAAAATAAGATTTTTCTAAAATAACTTTTTAAAAATTTAAATAAAACTTTCTAAAATAAAAATTTACTTTCAATCAATTTTTGAAATTTTCCCTAGCAACGACGCCAAAAACCTGATCCCGAAACTGCTTATATGCAACAATGTAACAATGCATGCGATTATATTTTCACTTATATTTTCTTACTTTATAACAATACCAAAAACTTGATCCTGAAGAAAATAAGAATTTAACTCTTTAATATATATATATATATATATATATTGGGATACTACGCAAGTATACGTATCGTTATCAAATAATATAAAACTTTTTGATTAAGCCCCGAATATCGATCCCACACGAAAAATTGGTAATATGCACTTTCGAAAAACAAACTTTTATTTTAAAAAGACAATTACTTCAACTATAGATAATTTGATAGTAATTAAAACTCAAATCTTTTTGGTATTTTTGATATTTTGACAAAACAGTAACAACTTCTACATAACTTGAGTTTATGTAAAAGAAAAGTACATAATCTAAAAATATTTTTCTCCTTTTCATGAATCGGTAATAAGTATAGAAATTCTGTTGTGGAAGTATGCAAATTGTCTTGGCCAAATATGAGCAATAATATTCTTTAACCTTACTAGAGATGTTATAAAGAATGTTGGTTAATTTAAAGTTTAAATAGTTCTGATGATCGACTAGGCAAGGAAGATACCAGCTCTCCCTCTAGAGTTCCCTCGATTCCCTCCACCTGGGGGCTAACTTCTCGTATCATAACCTAAAATAATAAACCAAGTGTAGGGATTTAACCTGTCACATTAAAGTTCTATAACTCTACACCCTTAAAGTTTATTTCTCTATTTATTTGCACTAAATCATTTAAATTACATTCTCATTCATACAAATTCATGTGATTCTTTCCAATTGTTGACTGAGATAATACCAGCCCGGTTCTTACATGTTCTCACAACAAATTTTAACATCTGGATAGGCCAAATCAAGAAGTAAATGAAGTGCATGGAATTAAATCATCAGAACTTCTTCCAACATTAAAGATTAATACTCTCCACAACTTCCATCCAATAATAATTAATTATCATTTTAAAGAGAAAGATAAAGAAAACTACTCATTTTATGGAGTAAACAAAACCACACTTTAGTTTAAAAGTAGAATTCATTGTCAAACCAACAAGAAGTCTCTTTGAAGAGGATTTCCATTATTTTCAAAAGGATGTGAAGTTAAAAGAGACCACACAATTACACCTTGATTAAAATACTATAGAATTTCATATCGTTTAATTTTTGAAGATTGGATGCATATGATGCTTAGTTGTTCCATTTTTCACATGTTCATGACTGTTATTATTTGTTATGTACCACATGTAAGAAGTTTATCATTGGACATCTAACTTATTATTAATATTTTACTATTTGTGAAAATTTTTATCCAAATTTTTATTTATTTATTCATTTATTTTCTAACTAAGTGTCAAGATACTAAATGAGTCTTGTGTTTTTTTTATCAAGTTAACATTTGTGTGAGACCCTTGAAATTGACATTGGGTTCTAAAATTTAAATGAAAAAAAAACATTAATGCTTTTAATCAAAGCATTGAATCTTTCAAACAAAGCATAAAGAACCATCAAATAAAATAACAAAAAACTTTGAAAATAAATAACCATTAATCAATCTCCTTTGGGTTTGGCGTAATGTCCCCTTAAGTTGTCTATTTCTCTGATTAGCTCTCAGGTTAGATGTGAGTCCCTACACTTTCTTGCTTATTCTAATTTTCATGATTACCTTCTTGGGTTGGATGTGACTGACCGTGCTTCCTATCTTAGTGTAGTCATTAAAAACTTAAAATCATACCTTCACTTTTTTCTATTCTGATTCATTTTTCATATTGTGCTTATATAAGCCTAATTGGACAATGAAATTACTAGTAAACCTAAGATGAGAGTGAGTTCCCATGCATTTTATCTTAGTGTATTCATTGAAAACATAAAATCAATTTTTATATTTTTCAATTCTAGTTCATTGGCCATACTCTGCCCCAATATGTAGAGAAGGCAAAGGCCGTGATAAGTAAATCTTTTATGGGTGCGAGTCCCAGTGCTTCCTATCTTAATGTAGTCTTGAACTCCTAAAATCAAACCTTTACATTTATCTATTCCAGCTCTACAGTTGTACTATGCCTTGATATGCCAAGTAGGCCAATGCCCCGACTAGTAAACCTAAGATGAGTTTGCATGTTCTTCCTTTTTTAGTGTAGTCATTGAACATCTAAAATCAAATCTTCATATTTCATTATTCTTATTCATTGGTCATATTGTGCCTTGATATTCTCAGTAGCTGAATGCCTTGACTAGTAAAACTAAGATGGGTGGATTCCTTGTGCTTCCAATCTTAGTGTTGTTGTTGAATAGTCAAAATTTAAACATAAATTCAAACTTTTTTAGTTTATAGGACACGAAACATAACTGCACCATCCTAAAATTTTTCTTCTTAAAAACACCAAAACCAACATAATGAAAAAAAAAAACTAAAAACTCTAAAACACAAAAAAAAAAAAAATTAACAAAACCAATAAAACTTGAATGCATCAACACATGAACATATAACAATACAAATATATCAAATGCACACAATGAAGTAAAGTTTGCACTTCTTTAGTTCCATTAGAAGTTAGAGCATGCACTTTGTGGCACCATCACAAAGAGACCTAGTTGATTGATCTAAATTTGTAAGGGTTAATTTTAGGGATCAATGTTTTATGTTAGTAATCATGAGTTGAAGAAACTCTATCACTAACCCCTTTTCTCAGTTTAGCCTATTGTACACTAAAAGATATTTTCTTTTGATATATCAGAAGTTAGCGTACTCTCCCTTGTGGCACCATCACAATATGATCAAGTTGATTAACTTCAAATAAGTTAGGCTTAATTGTATAAGTCAATCTTCTGGATTAGTAAATCTGAGATACAATGAGTTTTTGACAATTCATTTTTGAGTATGGTTGATCGCATACCATAGGAAATATAATAGAACCTTTATATTTAAATTTGGAGCATGCTCGTTGTGGCACCATTACAATGTGACCAGGTTGATAGGACTCATAATAAGACAAGGGTTAATTATGTAGGTCTGTTCTTGGGGCTAGTAAATCTAAGTTGGGGTATATCTTGCTCTTTTATTAGTATAGCTCATTGTACACCTATAGAAGTACTCTAAACTCAGTTTGATCTTCTTCAATATGTCCACATGTTTTGTTTTTTTCAATCAAAAATTGAAACACGCTCCTCATGGCACCATCATGATGTGATTAGGTTGATTGATCAAAATCCAGTTATGATCAGCTTTGTGGGGCAATCTTTTGAGCCATGAATTTCAGATGGGGAAGTCTTACTTTTCTCCTGGTATAACTCATCACATATTTAAAAAAAATGATATTTTCATTTTTTTAAGGCTCGTCGGTCTAATATGAGCCCAGTAAGAACTTGCATCTTGGCGAAATAAAGTTAAGGTATGGTTATGGTATATGTAGCCACTCCTTAGAGTCAGTCATTGCATGTATATGAGTCAGGAATGTCGTACTAAGTTTAGCATGGACAAAGCTTCTAACATGCGGCAAGGTTAGTTAGGGCCCGTTTGGGGTAGCTTATAAGTGCGGGGGTGTTTTTTTAAAATGCCACTGCACCATTTGTTTTGCACGTTTTAACTGCTTATAGTAAAATGTCATTTTTGATTTTAATGAAAACGTGATCACAGGTATAACCCCGCGATCAACTTTTCGAACGCCCCTCGCGATACTTTTTACCCACCTGCCCTCTGCCCTCACGTGAAGCATTCAAACCATATTTCCACCACCAAAAGAAAGGAAGCCGCTCCTCCTGCACTCCCCAATGGTTCCAGCTCTCTCATTTGAAGCATTCAAACCTTATTTCCTCTGCTGAAAGAAAAACTCCTCCAGCTCTCCCCAATCCCATGAACTCCCGGTAAGAAATCCCTGTCCCCTTCTCTCTTCTTCACTTATTTTTTCTCTCTTCTTAGCTCTTTTTTCTGAGATTCTCCTCTCCCTATCTTTTAGGTTAGCCCTAGATTGCGACTCTTTTTTCTGTTCGGCATCTTGCGACTCGCTGTTGCCGCTCCCTGCTTCGCTTGGGCATCCCACTAGAACGCGACTCGCCATTGCTGCTCCTTGCTTCTGTTTGACCTCATGTTCATCTTCGGCAAACTTGGCAGGTATAATCTTTTGAGCCCTCTTCTTTGGAGCTCACGCCATTTCTTCCTTTCTTTTCATCTTGACAGACATTTCTACAACATTTTTTCCTCTTGGTTTTCTGCATTTATTGATATATTGTAATTTGTTTATTGAAAATGTTCAAAGCTGATGATATACAATAATCCTTTTCTTCCTTTGTGCCTTGTGTGGTTCTCTTGCACTGTGATTTGAGCACTCTCAAATTAGTAACATTGATATTAATGTAAGGCATATAAGCATATTCATTCATTTATGTCTATGTAGATTCATAAAAAGTAAAGTGTAAATATTTTTTTATTTGACGTATTGGTGTTTTTTTTAAAATTTGGCTAACTATCTTGTATGTTGATTAGCTTTTGAGTATATATATGATAATATTTCATAAAAATTATTATACAATTTATGCTTTCAAGCTAGCCTAAATGTTTTATTGCTAGTTCAAAATTGAATCATTTTGATTTTAACCGGCTTGACATTAATATTATTGACTTTCCTAAATGCTTTTCTAATATTAAGGTCTTCTTCAATGTTGAAAGCTTTATTGGATTTTTGAATTTTTTATGTTCATGTTATTTGATTTTTGATGTGAAAATGTTGCAGCATTATTGGATTTTTTATGCTCATGTTAATAAATGCATTTTCTTCTTCTTTAACCTTTCATTAGTAAGTACTGCAATGAATAAGAGCAAATAAGTTGGATCATCTACCATGTGGGACAAGGCAGCAACAAATATTTTATGTGATCTCTGTATTAAGAAGGTAGAGCTAAGAAATAGACCTACGACATATTTTAACAAAGAAGGTGGGCAGAATCTTATTGTCAATTTCAAGGAACTGACAGGAAGAGACTATGACAGGATGAAATTTTAGAACAACAATTAAAGATGGATTGGAAAATTTGGAAAGAACTTAAAAGGGGAACAACAGGTTTGGGTTGGGATCCAGTGAAGCGAACAAAATATGCTCCTAAGGATTGGTGGGCTGAGAAACTAGAGGTAATGACTTACCTTATACCATTTTCTTATTTCATTTCCTTATTTCATTTTTAGTTATATTGAATTGATTTAACTAATTTAATTTTCTATGTCGTGCAGGTCGTGCCGACAGCTAAGAAATTCAAAATGAATGGCATTGATCCACTGATGGAAGAAAAGCTGGATGGTATGTTTAGTGGGGTTGTTGCAACGAGAGCACATGATTTCACCCCATCTGAACTTGATTTCATTGTTAGGAACACAGCTGATGTTCTTGGATCTGATAATGTAAGTGGCTCAGTAGAAGTGCCATGCAAAATCCATAGGTCAGTGGAATCCTCATCCATTCCAAAATGGCATAGGGTGGAGAAAAGGAAGAAAGGAGCCACATTCGTGAGAAACAAAATTGAAAAACTTACAGAATCCTACACGATAAGCTTGCTGCATCATAGGATATATCCGTTGAGGGGTGCCTTTGAATCCTAAATACATATGTTGAGGTTAAGGCAGACAGAAAATTATATCTTAATTGTGTTAAGTTACCACAAGATCCAGTCCGTAGATAATTTTTTGTGAAGTTAGAAGCAGAATACTAAGTTGATTTCTTAAGTTCCTTCTTGGAAAACTGAATGTTTTGATAGCTAGTTGTTTTGTTTTCTCAAAACTATTTTTACTATTGTAATAAAGATCATTATTTTTTTTCTAGCACTTTTTTTATTTGCACTCCTTATGGTTAACATTGTAGTTCTCATATATTAAGTGGTTATGTTTTGTATGGATGTGTTTAAATGGATGAAGGTTTTAACTTTTCTTTTTTAACTGAATCCAGAACAATTGAACTACGTTAGAAAGATTGTTCTTATTCTTACTTTGTTATACGACTACTACCTCACATACATTGACCGAACCCCATGTATGACGTCGAGATATGTTGGCGATAAATGGGTCGGTGAGTTACTACAATGCCATCCAACACACTTCGCAAAAATGTTCTATATGGCAAAATAGATTTTCATCGATTTGCTCTATGGACTACAACACCAACATGGTTTGAATGGCTCGATCAGAATGACGTCAAGAGAGGTGCTAGCAATAACGCTCTATATATTATCTTAGAATTATTCCATTAAAGGAGCAATGGAACAATTTCAACATTCATCAGAGGCCATCAACACAAATTGCTCCATTGGTTCGAATGCTCTAGTAAGTTTAGCCTCTACGATGATTAAGCCCGAGGATCCCACATTCCAGTCCATCCTGACACAAATTGCGAATGACCCTAGCTACATGCCATTCTTCAAGGTATATCTTAACCATGTCATTACTATATTATAATTATTTACCTCTCAATCATTAATAGATTAAACATTATTAAATTTAGGACTTCATAGGAGCTATTGATGGAACTCACGTTGATGCACATGTATTTAACACCGACAAGGTGGCCTACTTTGGACGCTGTGGTTCTTCCACACTGAATGTGATGGCTGCTTGTGATTTCAACATGTATTTCACATTTGTGATGGCTGACAGCAACTTTATATATGCTTAAAAATATAACTATTTAATACTACTGCTAGAAAATTTAATTCCTCAGCAACGACACTAAAACGTAATAACGGTTATAGATTCGATAAAGATGTATATATAAAATATTCAATAATGGTAAAGTCACACTTATCAATGTAAGTATACGTATCGCTCAAGTAATATAGAGCTCTAATGGAGTCTTAGATATCAATCTTATAGGGAGTAATATTAAAGGCTACAAACTAAGATTTTAGAAAATCAATACTTAATCACAACAATATAATCCAAATTGATAGACAATTTAATAAATATGTAATTTTAAACTCTTAAATAACTAATTCTACTAATAAAGTTTCTAATGTGAAATTTAATATATAAGAAAACATCCTTTAAATATCTAATGATATAAAGTAGGGTTTAATTGTGATATTCAATATATAAGAAAGCATCCTTCATAGATAATTTTAATAACTAATAAGTAACTAATGATAGAAAATAGGGTGTAATTGTGATATTCGATATATAAGAAAGTAACTAATTGTACTAATAAAGATTTTAATGTGATATTCAATATATAAGAAAACATCCTTCTCCTATTAAATAACGAATGATACTAATGAGAGTTTAAATGTGATATTCAATATAAGAAAGCATCTTTCTCCCAAGAAATTATAGTGAATGGATAAAGTGAATCAGTTCAAATTGTATTGTGCCAAATAGGAGCACAGAAATTATAGTGAATGGATAAAATGAATTAGTTCAATTTATATTGTGCCAAATAGGAGCATAACTATTCTATAGTGAATGGATAAAGTGAATCAGTTCAAATTGTATTGTGCCAAATAGGAGCATACCTATTTTGGATAAAATGAATTAGTTCAATTTATATTGTGCCAAATAGGAGCATACCTATTCTTTACCCATCTAATGTGATATTTAATATATAAGAAAACATCATTCTCCTTGTCAAGAAATTATAGTGAATGAGAATCCAATATATAAGAAATCATCATTCTCTTTGTCAAGAAATTATAGTGAATGGATAAAGTGAATTGGTTATAAGAAAGCATCCTTCTCCTTGTCAAGAAATTATAGTGAATGGATAAAGTGAATTAGTTCGGAAAATATCAAAATTATAGTGAATGGATAAAATGAATTAGTTCAAATTATATTGTGCTAAATATCTAATGATATAAAGTAGGGTTTAATTGTGATATTCAATATATAAGAAAGCATCCTTCATAGATAATTTTAATAACTAATAAGTAACTAATGATAGAAAATAGGGTGTAATTGTGATATTCGATATATAAGAAAGTAACTAATTGTACTAATAAAGATTTTAATGTGATATTCAATATATAAGAAAACATCCTTCTCTTGTTAAGAAATTATAGTGAATGGATAAAGTGAATCCAATATATAAGAAATCATCATTCTCTTTGTCAAGAAATTATAGTGAATGGATAAAGTGAATTGGTTATAAGAAAGCATCCTTCTCCTTGTCAAGAAATTATAGTGAATGGATAAAGTGAATTAGTTCGGAAAATATCAAATGAATCTGATATTCAATATATAAGAAAGCATCATTCTCCTTGTCAAGAAATTATACTGAATGGATAAAGTGAATTAGTTCAAATATAAGAAAGCATCATTCTCCTTGTCAATAAATTATAGTGAATGAATAAAGTGAATCAGTTCAATTTTGAAGCATCCTTCTCCTTGTCAAGAAATTAAAGTGAATGGATAAAGTGAATTAGTTCAAATTGACTTCTCCTTGTCAAGAAATTATGGTGAATGGATAAAATGAATTAGTTCAATTTATATTGTGCCAAATAGGAGCATACCTATTCTTTACCCTTTGGTCCAGACATAAAGAACATTGACTAATCCTACTCTCCTTGTCAAGAAATTACAGTGAATGGATAAAATGAATTAGTTCAATTTATATTGTGCCAAGTAGGAGCATACATATTCTTTACCCTTTGGTCCAGGCATAAAGAACATTGACTAATCCTATGCATGGGAGCATACCTATTCTTTACCCTTTGGTCCAGGCATAAAGAACATTGACTAATCCTATGCTTAGAGCATACCTATTCTTTACCCTTTGGTCCAGACATAAAGAACATTGACTAATCCTATGCTTGATTACTGGATCTGCGACTAGGCTGGGAGGATACCGACTCTCATTTTGGAGCTCCCACGAGGCCCTCGCCTGAGGGCTAACATCTACACTTCAACACCCAAATAATAGGAACAAATTGGGGATTTTAGTCTGTCACTCTAAAATCTTCAATTCTACGCCCTATAATTTTATTTTCCTATATATTTGCACCCAAAGACCGAATTGGGGATTTTAGTCTGTCATTTTCTAAAATCTCCAATTCTACGCCCGATAATTTCATTTCCCTATTTATTTGCACCCAATTTCTGTCACTCTAAAATCTCCAATTCTACGCCCGATAATATTATTTCCTTATTTATTTTCACCCAACTTCCAATGCAATCTCCAATTCTACGCCCGATAATATTATTTTCCTATTTATTTGCACCCAACTTCCAAGGTTTCCAAATCTATGCCCGATAATATTATTTCCCTATTTATTTGCACCCAACTTCCAAGGGCTTAACCTCCCTAAATCTTGGATGTAATCTTCACTTTAGTTGTAAAACTCAACATATTTTAACAAATTACTCCCTGAATCTTGGATGTAATCTTCACTTTAGTTGTAAAACTCAACATATTTTAACAAATTTATCCCTGAATCTTGGATGTAATATTCACTTTAGTTGTAAAACTCAACATATTTTAACAAATCAAATATCTCCAATTCTACTCCCGATAATTTTATTTCCTTATTTATTTGCACCCAACTTCCAAGGGCTTTGACCTCCAAAATCTCCAATTCTATGCCCGATAATTTCATTTCCCTATTTATTTGCACCCAATTTCTAAGGGCTTTGACCTCCCAATTCTTGAGATGTAATCTTCACTTTAGTTGTAAAACTCAACATATTTTAACAGATCAATTGACCAGATTGTGTAATCTTCACTTTAGTTGTAAAACTCAACATATTTTAACAAATTAATTGGCCAGATTGGTAATCTTCACTTTAGTTGTAAAACTCAATATATTTTAACAAATCAATTGGCCAGATTGAAATTAAATTAAGATCAAAGTAAAAAGATCATCACAACTTCTTTAACATTTTCAAGGCTCAACCAATTCAAATCACCATTTTACAAATCTCATGACAAGGAGAAAGACAGAGAAAGCTACTCAGAACTCATGGGGAAGACACAACAAAACTCGGAATTCATATATAAAAGCAAAGTCATACAAACTACAACTTATCTCTAACTCCTCCCCAAGCAAACTCCTCGAAGTTCCTCTGTATCTCTTCCTTTCTTTACAACACACATAATTCTTATTCAAAGTGCTCCTCGAAGTTCCTCTGAATCTCTTTCTTTCTTTACAGCACACAGAATTCTTCTTCGAAGTGGAAGGAGGAAGAAATCTCTCACTTTCCCTCCACTCTTACAATCTCTTGAAGAATTCCTCACAATCTAACACTAAGTTAGACTCTCTACACACTACTAGAACCTCTCTAACACTTGTAACTCCCTTCTCCAGAGCCTCCAATTTTCAGCCAATGTCTTCTTTTAAAGTTGTAGAAGAGTTTTCCCAAGAGTTGCCTAAGCATCCCTCCAAAAATTGTCCACATTCAATGCACCTTTTGAAATAACCGCCGATCTCACCGTCAGCGGCCTCAAGGACGCCGTCGACGGGCCTTCTAAATTATTTGATCTGGAGTCTCAGGAAAATCTCGCCGTCGGTGCCGTTGGGCTCGTTGTCGGCGCCCTAGTTCAATTCTTCACATTTTGGTCCTTTTGGCTCCAAATTCGCTCTTTTTTGCATCTTTTTTCTCCAATAACCATAATTCATCATACTTGCAACAAAACATAAAAAATACCTTTCTTTAAAGTGCAATATCTTCNACTTTAAATAGTTAACTATAGTCTTATTTTTTTATACTAAATATCTTAATCTACAAAATTAATTTTCATTACCAAAATATTCCCTTAAATCTACCATAATATTTAAATATTTACAAAATATAGTTACGTGAATTAAATTCACTACATAAAATCATATTAATAATTTTTGAAAATATTTAAATTGAGCATCTAATAGTTAACCTTTTTCTTCCCTCCCCCAAACTTAAATTTTTCAATATGAAATGTACAGGTGGAAAGAAAAATTTTAAATATAAATCATACCTCAGTATTTTAGGCATTATCATCATTCTGAAATTTTTGCAGTCCTTCTCAAAATTTCTACTTCACCTGGTTTGTAACATTAGGAGCTTTCTATACATATAAATCATTAGATAATTTGCTGGGTAATGAAATTTTGAAATAAGTACAAAACTAAACATTATACAAACACATTATTTCATTAATACATCCGCAATACTAAACAAAAAAAAAATACAATTAAAATGCAAAATAAAAATTACATCACATTACAATTTACAAATTTTAACTACCACACCAAAAAATTATAACAAAAATTAAAATTATCCCATTACAACATAAAAATAAAAATAAAAGTACAAACACACAAACATCTATTTCTATTACAAAAAATACAAAAATAAAACTAAAAGTACATCAATTACTATCATATATCAAAATCCCATACTATATATCTTTTGTTTAAACGCTTTGAAATTGCTTTAAATCCAAGATCTTCAAGCCATAGATTAAAATTTTCATTTTCAAGAGGAAGGAGATGATGAATAGTGGTGGTTGATTGGTCAAAATTGCGGTTAAAGGTATTTTTTTGGGATCTCACCGTCAGCGGGGTCTTCGGAGCCGTCAGCGAGCTCTATGGAATCAATATCCTAAGTCTCGGGAAAAGTTGGCCATCGGTGGCATTGAGGACGCCGTCGACGAGCTCTATTGAATTGGTTCAATTTCCAGATTTTTGAGATTTCGATCAATTTCAAGCCTCAACGACATCCGTTCAATCATTTTAGACACAAATTTTAAGTATTAAATGATGTAATTCACAAATAAACATTCACAACACAAAACATCACAATTATATATAAATTCCAAGGGTTACAATACATGTTACAAGACACACCTAAGTTTGGTATTTTCTACACCTTAATACATCAGTTCAGTGTCGCAATCCAAGCTAAAACACTCAAAATGCTAAAAACAAACATCCTATGCTCAATTTAAACTATACAGAGATCTAAAAGCAAAATTTTAAAGCAAAGCAAACACACAGTTCAAACCAAATTATACACATAGACATACAGGTAGCAAGGTAAGTTACTATTCTTCAGATTCAGTGTTAGATTCTCCTCTGAGATCACCCATTGATTGAACATGAATGAAGAGGTTATAGAAGGGTTGGTATGTAAATTCTTCAGTAAAGTCCTCTTCTATCAATTTCATCTTTCTCATCAATCGTATCAAACTATCTTCGATATCTCCAGAGTGAACAAATTGTTCTTCTATCCTCCAATCTAGATGAACAAAAAATGAGAGATATTGTTAATTGCATTCATAACATTTTGTACCTTTTTCTCCAATTTATTGATTCTGCGCAGGATTACTAGTGCCTTGTCCGGAATTAAAGGTTTAATAGGCAGTGAATTCTGAGATGATTGATCCACCATAATAGTTATATCATTTTCATCTTCATTGGTTGGGAATCTCTCAGTTGGGTCCAAAGGCTTCTAAGGTAGAAGTACCTTTTCCCAAATCTCATAAGATACTTAGAATTGACTGGAGAGGTAAGAAAATTGTGGAAGGATGTCCAAGCCCATAAGTTGATCCATGAACGATTAGGCCCAAAACAGACTTCACAATTATAGATCCAATATCGATCGGCAGTCCCATTTGGATGCAATAATTCAGAATAACACTTTCCTTAGAAACTTTACCGATCCTCATTGTCGATAATAGTTTTGCAAAAATGAAGAAGCGCCAGTGTTTAGAAACGGGGTTTAGAAGTGTCGCAAAAAAACTAACATACCCATTTTCTCTCATTTTCCAGTCTTCAGTTTCGTCCATTAAAAATTGGTAGATTTCATTCATCAGGTTTCTTGTCGGGACGAAGTTGGAATAATGGCAGACAGGAATGTTCTCGATCATATATAACTCATTGATCCATGTAGGAGTAAAAGTTATTCATCTACCTCGCACATAGACGACTCCCTGGTTGGTTCCATGTAAATTAGCATAAAAATCCTCACCACAGAAACAACTACGTCGGCTGTAGTGTAGCACAACACTTCCCATCTTCGCTGAACAATCATCTCTTTAATTTCCGTCCATGTACTATTCAATCCTCGATTTACGAATCCTCGTTCATTGATTAATCTTTTCTTTGTCAGTACCTTGTTGAAGATTCGCTCCGCCTCAGCACTAATGAACTTTCACCGGTAAACTCTCGCAATCTATGGTTTTCAGAAGAATTGGACACCATAGGGATGAATTTGGTAAAGTTTCACTTCGTTTTGGGGGAATACAAACTTAGGAATCAAATTTTGAAGTTTAAAAGGAGTAACTCCCGCTTAAAACTACCGCAAATAACACCAACTTTCACAGAACCATGATAACACCTAAATACAACTCAAAACACCAAAATAACACCTTTTCAATTACCCACAAATTTTAAAGCTCTCTTTCACGCAAAAAAAGGTTCCACCCCCTAGTTAAGATCCTATGCTTACCTCATTCCGGTACCACTATTTTCTTTCGGATTCACTTAGTCCAATTGAATTTACTAAACTAAACTCAATGAGTTCCATAATTTCATTTAGACTGTGAGAATTCTTGTTAGCAATCGTAGGTTACATCCTTTGAGGGATTCTCGATCATTTGATAGAGACGTTTTAATTTAGTTGTGATTTTTGTTTTGTGATGTTTATGATAAAAATTTGAGTTGTCTTATATTTTGAATGTTGTGGTGGTGAATTTTATCTTGTTTGATTTTTTTTTGTTTTGATTTTGTGGCTATCCTAGCAGTTTTAGTTTTCATGCAGGATGACATTGTTGTTTAACATGCAAGTTTGAAGCAAGAAGTGCAAAAAGGTAAACTAAAAGCGTACCTGTCGATCCTTCTCGTTCCTCCACTTAAAAGGTTAGTATTTGCAAAACATGTATGTAATATTGTAAAGAATTTAAATTACAAGAGTTGGTGAAGGTATAACTATCCAACCACAAAGTATGATTCTATTAAGCCTCTGGAGTTCTTAGTGGATGATTCTAGAACAAAATACGACAAGTTCAACTTGTCCTTTAAAATATCTAAAAGATTTCAAAGTGCTCGGGGTATGATCCTGAACTACTTCAAAGATCTCTTGACTTATTTTGAGTTCATTTTTGAACTTATCATATTGTTCAATTACTCATCTGAGTTTAGAGTGCGACTACCCCGTTGCCTAGTGAAATTTGAAAATTCATTTATCCCGAGGGTAGGATACTTAGTCAAGTTGATATTTTACTTAATAATTATATAGATGAATGCCCATAAGGCAAGCTTAAGTCATTACAGATTTGATGCCTATCACAAATGGGCTTGGAGTGCTTAAAAGGTGTTAATTCTCAATCATATCATCTTCTAAATCCAATCGATTGAGTTTAGACATTGAGCCTAGGCCACTACCAAGCCCTTAACAATCATAATGGAGGAAAATGGTGGTGGCTAAAATCTCAACTTAAGTGACATTGTTCTTATTAAAAGATCACATCATCATCAATTTTAGGCTTAAGATTAGTTAATGATCATCTTCCTAGCTTAAGTCCATTGCTTAAGAATCACTTGATCTTAATTGACTTCAAAATCATGATGATTAAGGAAGTTATGGTCTTGTTGATATTGCGAAAAGATGGTAAGTGGGTTTCTACCTTTAACCCATTACATTTCAACCATCCAATGCATTCATTAAGGATCAAAATTACCCATCCCCAATGGTTAATCTTAAATTTTGATTAAGACATCAAAATCTAAAATTACCACTTTGCCCTTTGAGCTTTTCATCTTATAATTCTTCAAGAAAAATCCAAATGGCCTTAGAAATCTTTGAGTATCATATTCATGGATTAATTAAAATGTTAGGGGGGAGTGTGATTTTTCAAAAATTTAATTTAATTTAAGATAATTACTTTAACTCAAAAATAGGATTTTTCAATGTTAATTTATTTAATTAAACAAAATGAAGTTTTAATTTATGGGAAAATTATTGAAGGTTTTCCTGGGTCAGAAAAATACTTAGATAAAAATTTCATGATTTTTTTGAATAATATTGTAATTATTATAAATATTTAAAAGTCATTTTTAATGATTATTTAAATATTAAAAATATGTTTTAATAATCAAAAATAACTTTTGAATTTTTATTAGACCCTCATAAGTTTAAGAAACTCAGAGATAAATTTTATATTTTTATGGTTTATTTTGAATTTTTAATAATTATTTTAATGGGAAATAAGAAAAAATCATTTTAGGCCTTTAAAAATTTATTTTTAATTTAGAAAAATCAAGAAAAATATTTTAATATATCCCAAGTAATCAAGGAATAATTGCACACATTTTGAACATTTTTTTATATTTTTTAAAATTTTGATTAGTTTAATTATTGTTAATTCAAAATATACTTTAAAAATATAATATTTTCACAAAAATAACTTTTATTTTTATTAAATGCCCCTGATCACAAGGAACTCAAAAAACTGTTTTTCATAATTTTTTTAAGCTTATGTAATTTAATATAATTTATTTTGTGTAAAAAATACCATTTTACTTACAAAATCCACTTTAATGGCCAAATCAACTTAAATAAATTTAAAATTTTTTACAGTGAGTTAAAATGATTTTTATGAACAATGTGAAATTGATTTTGTCAATTTTTTTAATATTTAATTTAAATAAATTAATACAAGGTAAAAATACTTAATTAATAATAGAAACATAGAAAATTATTCAAATAATCACAATATTTTTCTTAAGCTCCTCTGACCATAAGAAACCTAACAAAATTAATCCCATAATTTTTTGAGGAATATTTTAATTTATATGATTAAATAAAACCAAAATAGCCACTTAGGCTTAAAAATCAGGGTTTGAAGCATAGAGGTGCTCTCTGACCTTGGAAAAATCAGAGGAGGTGCCCTCTATAATGAGGCTCAGAGCTATGGTGATTAGTATCTAATCATAATGAATTAAAATATCCCAGAGAGTATGTAATTAATTAAAAATCATACACTTGGCAAATGATTTTTATTTTTTATCCACATTATTTTCCTCTCTTCACTGAGCAAGAGGGTATTTTTTTTTTATTTTTATGATTTTTCTAAAGAAAGATATGGATTTTCGAAGATCAGACATTAAAAGAATTCATAAAATCCATATTTTCTTACATAAACATGCGACGCCAACTCAACCTATGACGGCTCTGAACTCACACGCGGTGCTACGCCATTTTACGCCACCATCCACCTCAGCTGCCATGCGGTCCACCATTCCACTGTGTCTGTTCGTCCAACGCGATCTCAGCCTTCCATGGAATAAATGTGCGATCTAACAACATCCATTCATTGTCCTCAAATGACCTAACCCGTAAGCCATTCACAATAAAACCCTAAGATCTTCATCTAGACTCAACCAAATCACATGGGGTTTATTTCTAAACCTTCATCTACTCAAGATGAGTCTATCCATATGGTTAATCAAGCATGAAATCAAGCCATTACACATAGAGAATCAAAACAAGCTTGGGCTAGGGTTAGAGCTCAATACCTTTGTTTGAGAGGGGAGGCCTCAATCAAATGCTTGTGGTAGGTTGATTGGGTCCAACGAACCTCCAAATGAAGTCTCAAGCCCTGGTGAATTATCTAGCTATGTTTTTGACCAAGATCAATTTCAGGTGTTGATCAAAGTCTATGCTCGAGGCTGTTTAAGAGGGGGCTTTTGTGTGGAATCAAATTCTCTCACTGTAGGGATGATGTGTGCACAGTTAATTGAAGTTTGGTGGACCGTGGAAGTGTGGGGAGATCTATCCTGGTTTTAGAGCAAATTTTGAACCCAAAATTGAGCTTTCACATTGGGAACCAGAGGAAGAAAATGGTTGCAATGGGCTTAGGAGTTCTTGGAGAGTGTCTGAAGCAATTGGGCAGAGTCTCCCCAAGGAAATTTGAGCTCTCCTTTTTTGGCCATGGGAGGGAAGTTTAAATAAAATGGCTTAGGGTTGAGCTCAGAGCTTCAATTTGGGTGAAAAATGATGCTTATGTTGAGGGCTTCAAAGTGTTAAATCCAATTGGAAATGGCCAGCTAAGGTGGGTGCAATTGGGTTTGGGTTGGGAATAAGGCGTGAAGAGCCCTACCCCGAATGTTAATATAGGAATAGGGCGTGATGCTTATTTCTAAACCTTCATCTACTCAAGATGCGTCTATCCATATGGTTAATCAAGCATGAAATCAAGCCATTACACATAGAGAATCAAAACAAGCTTGGGCTAGGGTTAGAGCTCAATACCTTTGTTTGAGAGGGGAGGCCTCAATCAAATGCTTGTGGTAGGTTGATTGGGTCCAACGAACCTCCAAATGAAGTCTCAAGCCCTGGTGAATTATCTAGCTATGTTTTTGACCAAGATCAATTTCAGGTGTTGATCAAAGTCTATGCTAGAGGCTGTTTAAGAGGGGGCTTTTGTGTGGAATCAAATTCTCTCACTGTGGGGATGATGTGTGCACAGTTAATTGAATTTTGGTGGACTGTGGAAGTGTGGGGAGATCTATCCTGGTTTTAGAGCAAATTTTGAACCCAAAATTGAGCTTTCACATTGGGAACCAGAGGGAGAAAATGGTTGCAATGGGCTTAGGAGTCCTTGGAGAGTGTCTGAAGCAATTGGGCAGAGTCTCCCCAAGGAAATTTGAGCTCTCCTTTTTTGGCCATGGGAGGGAAGTTTAAATAAAATGGCTTAGGGTTGAGCTCAGAGCTTCAATTTGGGTGAAAAATGATGCTTATGTTGAGGGCTTCAAAGTGTTAAATCCAATTGGAAATGGCCAGCTAAGGTGGGTGCAATTTGGTTTGGGTTGGGAATAAGGCGTGAAGAGCCCTACCCCGAATGTTAATATAGGAATAGGGCTTGAAGAGGCCTATTCTAAATGCAAACATAAGATTAGGGCTTGAAGAGGCCCATTCCAAATGTAAAGATGGGAATAGGTCGTGAAGAGGCATATCCCAAATTTAGAGATGGGAATAGAGCCTGAAGAATCTTATCCCAAATGTAAGGATGGGAATAGGGTGTGAATAGGCCTATCCCAAATGCAGACATAGGAATAGGAGGTCTATCCCAAATGCAAGGATGGGAATATGGCATAAAGAGGCCTATCCTGAATGCAAGGATGGGAATATGACATAAAGAGGACTATCCCGAATGTAAAGATGGGAATAAGGCGCGAAGAGGCCTGCCCTGAATGTAAATATGGGAATAGGGCTTGAAGAGACCTATCCTGAATGTAAAGATGTGAATAGGGAGTGAGGAGGCTTATCTCGAATGTAAAGATGGGAATAAGGTGTGAATAGGACTATCCCAAACACAGACATAGGAATAGGGCTTGAAGAGGCCTATCCCGAATGCAAGGATGGGAATATGGTGTAAAGAGGCCGATCCTGAATGCAAGGATGAGAATATGGCATAAAGAGGCCTATCCCAAATGTAAAGATGGGAATAGAGCGTGAAGAGGCCTACCTTGAATGTAAATATGGGAATAGAGCTTAAAGAGACCTATCTCAAATGTAAAGATGGGAATAGAGCGTGAGGAGGCCTATCCCGAATGTAATGATGGGAATAGGGCGTGAAGAGGCCTATCCTGAATGATAAGATGTGAATAGAGCGTAAAAAGGCCTATCCCGAATATAAAGATGGGAATATGGTGTAAAGAGGCCTACATATAATTTAAATATGGGAATAGGGCTTAGAGACCTATCCTAAATGTAAAGATGGGAATAGGGCGTGAAGAGGCTTATCCCAAATGTAGACATAGGAATATGGCTTAAAGAAACCTATCCTGAATGTAAAGATGGGAATAAGGCATGAAGAGGCCTATCCCAAATATAAATATGAGAATAGGGCCTGAAGAGACCTATCCCGAATGTAAAGATGGGAATATGGGGTGAAGAGGCCTATCCTGAATGCAAACATAGGAATAGGGCTTGAAGAGGCCTATCCCAAATGTAAAGATGGGAGTAGGGCATGAAGAGGCCTACCCATAATGTAAATATGGGAATAGAGCTTGAAGAGACCTATCTTAAATGTAAATATGGGAATAGGGTGTGAAGAGGACTATCCCAAATGCAGACATGGAATGGGGTTTGAGAGGCCTATCCTCAATGCAAAGATGGGAATAAGGCGTGAAGAGGCCTATCCTAAATGTTATGATGGGAATTAGAATTTAGGTACTGACCCTCAAGAATAAAATGAAAACAATGTATAGAGTTTGTAGTTTTAACCTCATAAATATGTGTCATGTGAAGATTGACATTGGCGAGAAAAAAAAATTCGTGAGATTTTGTATAGAGTATGAGACTCCGGGAAATGTGAAGAAGTTGGTGCAGACAAGAAAAATCGTGTTGCGCAAGTAAAGAGTAAGAGATCTCGAACTTGAGGGAAACAAAATCAAGGCAATTTATTTTTCTTTTTTTGTTGTTTTTATCACATTTAATTATCAAGGTACATATATATATTTTGAAATGATTAAATTTTTATTGGTTGATTTATTTTTTTAAAAGAATATTTTATTTAAATTTCATTATCATTAAGTTTTATTGTTTTGTTCTTTGTTCATTGTAGCTTAGAACCAACGTATGGTTCGAAGGCATATGATTCATCGCACAAAGGGCAATTCAAGAAACATACTGCATTCTGAAACAAATTTCATTGATCTCCTCAAAACAGGTGTCATAGATTGAGTACATGCTGAAAACATCAAAAGTACATCTGAAAAATCTCGTGTTGAATACATCTAAAACATCACATGCTGAATATATATCATATACACTGCTTTAACGCAGTGCAAAAAGTGACAAAAAGACCTGTCTATCTGTCCTCTGTGGGACGAGTCCTTGATCAAGCTGACCTACTATGCCATGCTCCAGGACAAGAATTTCATTAGAACCAACGTATGATTTGGAGGCTTATGATTCATCGCACAAAGGGCAATTCAAGAAACATACTGGATTCTGAAACAAATTTCATTGATCTCCTCAAAACAGGTGTTATAGATTGAATACATGCTAAAAACATCAAAAGTGCATCTGAAAAATCTCGCGTTGAATACATCTAGAACATCACATGCTGAATATATATCATATAGAACTAGCGTATGGTTCAGAGGCTTATGATTCATCGTACAAAGGGCAATTCAAGAAACATACGGCATTCTGAAACAAATTTCATTGATCTCCTCAAAACAGGTGTTATAGATTGAATACATGCTGAAAACATCAAAAGTACATCTGAAAAATCTCGTGTTGAATACATCTAGAACATAACATGCTGAATATATGTCATATACACTGCTTTAACGCAGTGCAAAAGGTGACAAAAAGACATGTTTATCTGTCCTCTGTAGGACGAGTCCCTGATCAAGCTAACCAACTAAGCCACGCTCCAGGACAAGAATTTCCTTTATGAGTACTTAGAGATGCAACCCTCTCATAGCTTGTACAGACATAGCTCCTCCAGCTCAGAATCTGGTTGGAATCTGTATGGCATCTTGGTGCTGTCCATCCTTCTAAAATTCACAGACACTCTGCGGTGTCGTACTCCTGGGACGCAGTGCTTGGCAAGGTCTGCGCTATTTTCTTTGAGAATCCGTACTGAACTTATCGGCAGTGGAATCTCAATGGATCCTCTGAACTCCTCGTGGCTGATAACATCAATTTCTTTTCCAAACTCATGAAGGAGATCGTGTAGAAAGGCCTCACAAAATTATGATGATCTATGTGTGGGGGGATGCAATCTCTTTAATTATAGATATTGATGATACAACTGTTTGAAATGCAATCAGCCGGCAGTATACTCCACCTAAGCATTCTCTTGATCATTCACTTTATCTCGTAGGGAATGGGGTCCACCTCATCATTTCTTAGGATGCCTTGGGGATTCCCTTGTCCATCCTTAGTTAATTTATAGCAACATCTGTACTGGATGGTGATTCTGCATTTTCCTCTCATCCATTTTTGTAGCTCAGAATAAGTTCATTCCATCAGCAGACCAGCTCGACCCTGTCTCTTAGATCAAATATGCTGGTTAGGATTCTTCTTTCATAACTTTTAAAGAAGACTCCTGTGTACAGCTCCAGGCCTTCCAAATTTTTGACGATCTTTCCTCAGATTTCTTCGTAAAATTTGAATTTTGTCCTCTTAACTTTGTTTATCCTTTCTAATTCTGCTCTCGGGATCCTTTGGGATTGTTGTGGTGGATCTATCATCTCCACATCTGACTTGTCTCCACAGGTAATGCAATGTAAAACCCGGTGACTGAATAAGCTATCTCCTGGTGTCCCGTGTCGGCAGCTATGAATTCTTCAAATGAGTTGTAGTGGTCTAAGTGTAGAACATTGCACGTCGGGAAATCCACAAATGCCCCTCTTATCGATGATTGAATATGAAATTTGACATTACACATTGGGCAACCCTTGCAAAATTCATTCGGAACTTCAGATTGTACTTGTTCCGTAGGGAATTCAAACTCATCCTCCGTAGCGGGCAGACAGGCGGAAGTCTCCTTCATGCAAGGGTGATGCACAGAAACTTTGGATTAAATTAATAATAAATATGAAATGTAACCTAAACAATAATGTAACTTTAATGAAAATAATTTATCTTTAAAACCACTTTTAAACTCCCAATTCCCTTTTATAGATAACGTAAGTATACGTATCTTTCAAGTAATACAGGGCTCTAATGGAGTACTAGATGTCGATCCCATAGAGAAGCTGGAAATATATATAAGCTAGCTATTTATATTTTATTCTTAAATTAAAATAAAAATAAAAAATAAATTAAAGTATGAAGTTTGAAGTTAAACTACTCAAGTAAAATGCTACTAACTATGCAAATGTATGACTACAACAATTAAGTTAAACTAGATGTTAAACTTTGAAAAGTAAAATTGGTGAAATAAAACAAAGGTTTTTGTTGATGAAAAGTTCAAGTATGAGAGAACACCCTTCCCCTTTACAATGAAAATATGGCTTGTGAAGAAATTAAAATCATTTGAAAAATAAATTTAAAAACTGTTTTGTGCTAAATAAAAGAAATCCTATTTTTTACCATCTTTCGAGCACTATAAAGAACATTGACTAATCTAGAGTTTGGTCTCTAATTCCATGGTTAGGCTGGGAGGATACCGACTATCACTCCAGAGCTCCCACTACTCCCTCACTTGAGGACTAACATGCTCGCGTTAGTTTCCAATCAACTGAACCAAGTTGGGGATTCTAATCTGTCACCTTAAAATCTTCCAATTCTACATCCAACAAAGTATATTTCCCTATTTATTTGCACACAATCCCATGGATGACATACTCTCCCATGAAATCAGCTGAGGGCTAACATGTTTGCATTACTTTCCAATCAACTGAACCAAGTTGGGGATTCTAATCCGTCACCTTAAAATCTTCCTGTTCTACATCCAACGAAGCATATTTCCCTATTTATTTGCACACAATCCCATGGATGACATACTCTCCCATGAAATCAAATGTCATTCTCCCTTTGTTGTAGAAATTATATCACCTTTTCAGAACTTATGTTTATCAACACATTTTAACAATTCAATAGGCTAGATTGAAAACTAAATGAAGATCGTAGTTCAAATCATCACAAATTATTGACATTTAAAACCGTAGAAAATGACCGACCTTTTTTGAAAATCAACAATTACAAGAATTTGATGACGCTACTAGAAGATTTAAATTCTAGCAACGATGCCAAAAACTTGACTGCGACTTTATATATATATGTTTGATTTAATAAAGATGTATAGATATAATATTCAATAATGTTAAAGTTGAATTTGTCAACGCAAGTATACGTATCGCTCAAGTGATATAGGGCTCTAATGGAGTCCTAGATATC
>JXCR01108872.1:18998-37001 GCA_002079205.1 Phalaenopsis hybrid cultivar | reverse complement strand
TATATATATATACATACATACATACATACATATATATAAAGGAAAAAAAAGAAAATAGAAGTTTGAAGATCAATATAAACTTTTCTATATATAAAAAAAATATGAAATTTATGATAAATTCTTTATTTGCATATATGATGGAAAATGATGCAAGACAAATTGATGATTTACAAACTTACCACAAAAGTGTGTGAAATTATACACAGCTTTGGAACACTTCTTCAATACTCTTCCTGAAAATCAGTCAGGTATAGAAAGACAAGATTTCTCATAATATCAATAAACTAAATTCTAAAATTAAAAAAAAAAATCATGATTTATTCCTGTAATTCAACGAAATATCATTTAAACACTCGAGAAATCATTTACAGAAATCAGTTTCGCAGATCAGAAGAAAAACATAAGAATTGAACGAGTCTCTAAGACATACTTACAGGCCTGTACTTAAAAAAACCATATATATCATGGCGCTGGACCGGCTTCTCTTTGTATCAGAGGAGAAACTGGAGGTTTCATAGGATCAATAGAGCTTCCGAAGGATTCATCTTCCTCCACCACTGGCAAAGGACTCCCTGGAGCAAACCTACCCGGAGACCTTGTTGGAGTTGTTGATTCTTTCATCATCTCCAATGGACTTAAGTTCCCTCCATGGGGAGAACTAGGACTCCCCGGAGCGAACCTACTCGGAGATTTTGATGTATAGGGAGGCAAAGCATCCTCACGACGCAAAGGGGAAACTGGAAATCCATTGCCATTAGTTGTATTCTTCAAGAAAAATTTGTCTTCAACAATATCATAGTAGTCTGTTGTTCTCACCTCCTGAGCAAGAGCACAAGAACAACAACAAAGCCACAGAAAGCAATCAGAAACTGAAGATTCGTTACAGCAGAATGTATAAGCTGGCAGCTTAAACCTCTTCCTCATCTGAATCCTCCAAAAACCCCCATACAGCAAACCAAACACACAAAGCAAAATTCCAGCCACTCCCAGCGTCTCTCGAACAGCCTCGTTATCAATATTAACAGCTGCGAGGTTGAAGATAAAGAAGGGCGCGATGCAGAAGAGCAAGAAAGTCATGATGTGCACGTACATGTTACCGAACCCAAGCTTCTCCATGTTCCATCCAAAAACACAGCAGCTGCAGAAGACCGACAGGTATGCAAGCGAAATATCATCCCACAAATCATATATTCCTCCAATCCATTGTGGATTGTTCTCCGGAGCCCGTTGATTTCCCTGCAATGCGAACGAATATTTTCTTTCGAATGACTTAAGCCGGGGTTGAGCAGGCTTGACGACTTCGGTTTGTGCTTCTTGATCAACGTTAGTCTCGTAGTCTCTTCCGAGTGGACTCAGCATGCTATATACGGCAGAAAAAGCGGGAGCTCCGATTGAAACGGATAGGCAGATAGCAACTCCAATGGCGGGTCTCTTTGATCGAGGGTATCCTAAGTTTAGACCGCATAAAGCATACTGAGCGAAGCAATTTAAATTGAGAAGAAATACTACCACCATCATATGTACCCACTCATTTGGTTTATATAACCCATTCTTGCAATACAACTTTCTGAGTTTCAGAACATCTTCTGGCCTCCACCTGATCAAAAGAACAAGATGATATAATCTCTTTGGGTGTTGATAGAGGCACATAAGTGTAAATAAAGCATTTAGGATTTGGTTATTGACCTCAAACCAGCCATCTCGCTGGGATTTCCTTGGCAATACGCCGTCTAACATTCCGGTCATCACCATGAACAAAATGGCACCAGAAATAGCAACACATAGGATCCAAATGAAGAGGGCTATATTCATTGGATTTCGAATCCATGTTTTTGAGAGTTGCCACAGAGAAGCCCAATCAATTTTCCTAACAAACGGTATACTGAATCTGGAAGAGTGGTTTAGATCAGCTGAAGTAACTGAACGAGAAACTTCATCCTTTTCTTCAGCAATCTGCCAGAACTTGGCTGATGGAGAAGGCCCGAGTTTCAAATATTTGGCGCTATTAGGAAAGAATCTGAGAAATTTTAGAACCATAATACTTCTCTCTTTTTCATCTAATAGTCCTCTACGAGATGCCCGCAAGTCTGGAGGGATCTGATTTTTTTTCCAATTGGGGGATGTGGTTTGTCCTGTTTCTTCCTGAATTTCATTGGCACATTTTCCATTAGGACTACAACTAGAAACCATTTTCCTTGAAAGTTAATTAAATCCACAATTATCTTTTGATTATGCCAGGGTTCTCTTCATCATTACAGGGCTGATGGAGAGCAGATGGTAACCTGTTGAATATTCAGAAAATTTAGTTTATTTAGTTATATTAACAACAATTCAAACAAAGTGAAGCATTCACGGATGTAATTTTCTATGGAGGTAAAACTATCCATAAATAGGGAGTCGAAGCAATCTGATTAAAGCTTGGCTAACTAAATTCATTTTTCAAAGTTTTCGCCAACTAGCGCATTACAAGAAGTTCTGCTGTGGCGGTGACTTGAAATTAAGCTCAACAACAGAGTGGCTCAACAAATCTGAAAAAAAATTAAACAAGGGCGGATGAACAAAATCAACCACAAATATGAAAGCAGATCTATAAACAAAATAATCCTTGGATAAGTCAATCAATATTAGTTCATGGTAAGCTTGAATGAATACTACAATAAAACCTAGTTTATGCTTACGAAAATACATGCAATCAAGGTTATCTGACTATATAACCAAAAATTATTGCCAATCAATAGACTTCTGATGATTTCGTTAAAGCCAAAACGGTAAAAAGCTGTCAGCTTATGGAAATCTGAAGTGTATACACACCAGACAGAAAATGGACTTCAAAGAAATTGCATTTTCTTTTTAGCTATTTTAAACATACCTAGGAGATTGGTCCGAGAAAGAATGAGCTATGCTTTTCAATATTTCAACTTCCTCTTTAGGCTTGATTAACTACTGTAGAAGCCAATTCCATAAGCATCATAAGCAATCCAGGTTTCAACTTTCAAGGCTTCCTATTCTACAAGGTTAGGAAACACGTATAAATTCCTTCCCAAATTCTTGCTATAATACAGTTAGCTTTTTCCGATTCTTCTTTCATAGCCACCGGATTGCTTTCCAGTTACTGTGCTACAGTGGCAGATTCCACTGATTTCTACAGTAGTGTTTCCCTTTCGTTTTTTTGCTAAATCTGGATTGTTTACCTCTGTTTGCTGATGAATTTCCACAACTGTTACAGTTTGGCAAATGTCTTTCCACTATTAAATACAGTTAGTTGTCCCTGATTGTTGGACTAAGTTAAGCCTCTTTTGCGGATAATTCACAAGAAAATTATTAAACCTAAATTTGATTCCTAATTCTAATGGGATGGGAGAAATGAGCTTGTGGCTTTTCACTAAATATAGAATGATTATGGAAAATAAGTTATTTTGTTCTCCTTTGAAAGTTATAAATAGGACCCTAAATAATCAGTAACAATATAAAATTCTATATTTTCTCAATTATTGTGACTGCCAATTGGATTTGTTTTATTCGATCGCTTCGCGGTTGTGTTGTGATTCAGAGCAGAAATTGGCAAAGACTTTCCACAGAAATTAGGGCAACATATACTTTTATTTCACAAACACTAAACAACACAATATAAAAACATAAAGATAAACACCTACATTTCAAGAGACATGCAATCGCTCACAATTGCTGCCATTCGAGAGGTAGGAGATCTATCTCAAACACTAACTCTAAAAATCACAACAATAATCTCAAACATAAACGTAACCCTAATATATTGAAGTCTACTTATGCCCAACAATAATAATAGCAAAAGACCAATAACCCTTAGGCAGATAAAAGAAAAATTACCCTTAGGCCGGTGCGTAACATGTTGATTAATTTCGGTGAAAAGTTTCCTTGTTTACATTTAAAACTCAAGTATTCCTTCGACATGATTTCTATCGTTTCTATTTAGTGATTTGTGTGTTCACAATTACCACTTCTTCAAGTATGACACAACAATAATAAGCATTTATCCAACTAAGTGGGGTCAGCTAGATGAATCATTTTCTCCATTGTGTCCTCTTGAGTGTCATATTTTTCACTTAATTTTAATAGATTAAGATCATTTTTTATACCCAAGCCTTTTTAGGTCTACCTCTGCCTTTCTTAATAGAAGTAGAATCTAAAAGATCTATTCTCCTAACCGGATCATTAGATAGTCGAAGTTGAATGTGATCAAGTCATCTAAGACAACTCTCTAATCTTGTTCGCCATTAGAGCTACACCAACCCTATCACGGATATATTCATTTCGCATTTTGTCTCTAAATGTCAAGTCACTCATCAACCTAAGCATTCTCATCTCACTAACACTTAACTTTGTTTTATGCTTCTCTTTTAATGTTCAACATTTTGCGTCATAAAGCGTTGCAAGCTCGCCACCATCTTATAAAATTTTCCTTAAAGTCTAAGTGCTACTTTTCTATCATACAAAAGGCTCGATGCATTCCTCCACTTCAACCAACCAACTTGAATTCTGCTCATAACATCCCCATCTATATCACCATCACTTTGAGCTATAGACCCGAGATATCTAAAATGTTCACATCTTTTAATGATTTGATTACCCATAGTTAGAACTCTGCCACTAGAGATACTACCACCACTAAAATTACATTCCATGTATTCGGTTTTAGAACTACTCAAATGAAGGCCTTTAGACTCCAATGTAGACCTCCCTAATTCAACTTTTTTCCTGAACTCTTTCTCTAGTTTTACCCACAAGAAGGATACCATCAGCTATAAAACATACTTCAACGCACATCCTCCTGTCAATAAGAGCAACCATAACTAAACTAAATAGATACGGGCTTAAAGTCGATCCGTGATGTAATCCAACTGAACCTCCTATTCGAACACAAGTACAGCTCTAGTTTACATATCTTTAATGACTTGAATAAAAGCCATATCAACACATTTCTTCTCTAGAACTCTCCAAAGAACATCACTTGGAAGCTTAACGTAAGTTTTTCTAAATCAATAAAAATCATATGTAGATCCTCCTTACTCTCTCTATTCTTCTTCATCAAACCTCTCAATAAATGTATAGCTTCCATAGTAGACTTGTCTGGTATAAATCCAAACTGATTATGAGAAATCTTTAAATCACGTCTTAACCTATGTTCAATTAACCTCTCCCGCAATTTAAAAAAATGACACATAAACTTAATTCATCTATAATCTACACTCTTGTACATCCCCTTTATTTTTAAAAAAAAGTGACCAAAATACTCTTCCTCCACTCAGACGTATTTTTAGTATTTAAAATAATATTAAAGAGTTTGGTAAACCAAGAAACTCCCAAATTTCCTGAATATTTTCACACTTCAATTGGGATATCATCAGGTCATACTGATTTTCCACCCATGGCTTTCTTCAAAGATTTCTCAACTTTTTTTAACTAATACAACGGTAAAAATAAAATATTTTATCATCATTAATGATATTAAGATCACTACGGAAGATCATATTTTCATAAATTTCATTGAAAATTTTATCAAAATAGCTCACCCACCTAAATTAAATATCTTCTTCTATGAAAAATAATTTTTTATTTTCATCTTTAATACATTTTACTTAAATTAAATTTGTTTTCACTTTGTTTGGCTAGTTTATAAATGTAATTTTTAATATCTTCAATATTTAATCTATTATAAAGATAATTATAAATAAAATTTTTAGCGAATTTTTTCTCTTACTCCCAATGGGTCACCTTATATTTTTCTCACTTTATTGAATTTTTACATTTAAACCAATTTCATAACAGATTTTTATATTTTATCTTTTCATGCATATTATTATTTCACAATCAAATACTTTTATTTATAAAAACTTTTTTTTTATTCCCCAAGTGCCTCTCAGTGCTGGTCACTTTATCCCACATAGAATTAACTTCTTCCGGCGGACATTTCAATTCTTAAAATCTTGACATTTTCTCATAAAAATAATTTCATATGTATTTTAGGTGCTCCCATTTAATTCTATATATTATTTATCTTACAACTCATCATCTTAAAATTCACAACTAATAATCAATGTTGAATACTTAAATTTATTTTCACTTTAAATGACCTTACAAGCTTTATATTCTTGACAATCTCTTTTTTTTTTAATAAGAAAATAATAAATTTGTATTTTATTATGTCCATTATTATAAGTTAAAGCAAAATCTAATATGATTCTAATTCTTCATTAATCACTCCAAAACTATAGTCATCATGAATATTTCTAAAATTTTCTATCGCTCTACCAGCATATCTATTTAAGTCTCATTCAATAAAAATTTTTTTATTAAAAGGTATCATTTGTATTAATTCCATTAAGGTCATTCCAAACTTTTCCTTTGAACCTATATCTAAGCCTAATTGAGGAGCATACGCACTTATAATGTTAAAAATCTTAGTATAAACAATAATCTTTAGGGCTATAATTATATCTTCAATTATATTGATATTTACAATAATATCTTTCAAACTTTTATCTATAATCACGCATACACTATTTCTAATGTGGCTCCTACCTGAATGTCAAAGGTTAAAACTTAAATTAATAATCTCCTTAGCAATTTTTCCAATCAATTTAGTTTCCTGAATACATAAGATATCCATCTTCTTATATTTCATAATATCTACTAATTTTATTAATTTACCTATAAGTTTGCATACATTTCAAGATCATAACCTAGTATTAGTTTCATTGACTAACTTTTTTGCCCGCATCTGACTATAATGTGAAAACTCCTGCTTATTTGAAACTACACTCAGGCAACGGTGTTGTGGCATTTGCACACTTTTCACTGTATTCATGTCATATAACGTGTCGCTTCCAATAGACGTCATAGCATTGACACAAGGATTTAAATAATTAATGTCATGATTTTTCAACAAAAATTTTACACTAGCTATCGACTACCTAACACAACCCTCCAATTTTCGTATCCAAGACATGGGACCCAACAATGACAGTATTTTTTTTTTCAATTATGATAGAAGTAAAAGAAACTTGTAATGATACAAGTTAATTGTTCTTGAAATTTTAGTCATTTTGATAATTTCTTGTACTAATAAATTAATGCTTGCAATGAAAAAAAGTATATTATTTACATTAAAAGGTTTGATTTTTTTCTACAATTAATATTCAATGACATGTGAATTGTGTTTATTCTGTGACTGCGTAAAGCATCTCCTCCTAGGTTGAATTCATAGAACTATAACTATCCTGCATCCAATTACTATCATTTAGCATCAACATTTTAACTAAAAAAAAAGTCAAAAAGAGTAAAAAAAAAACTTAATTAACGTTATGATTTAAGCTGATTTGCGCAAGTAATAATTCTAAATGAATACAGCATAATTTTCAGGGGGAGCAACATGGCAGACGTACATTCAATAAGAGAATCAAGAGATTTTTTTCATAATGCATCAATAATTTGGACTACACTTTGAAGGGTAAAATTTGTTTGAAGATGTTAAAATTCTTGAAATGAAATTAGTTGGAAGTGTTCAAATTTGTTGGCGTAGTATTGCAAGCAAATAAGATCAATATGGGCTGACATGCGACTAACTTAAAATAATGATGTATGGAGATTATCATGACCAGCTGAATAATGATCTTAAGGTTTGTAAATAAAGTAATTCTAGTGTGTCTGCATATTATTATAGACTAGCAGATCTCATAATAAAATGTAATTTACCAAGAGACCTATCTGGTTATCATAAACTGTATTGCTAAGGGTCTGAGGCAAGAGTAGAGATGCTCTTAGACGACAATTTAACAAAAACCTGGAGTGAGGTTTTAACCAAATCTTTGAGTATTGACGCATATTAGTTGTATCACACCTATAATTAAAATTCCTAAATATAAATATTCATTTCCTCCTCTCAAACCTGCTAAACATTCACTAACACAAAATATTATGTATGATCAAGAAATCACGAATATCCATTCGAAGGTTGATTAAATGAAGACTCATAATTACATGTAAACTTGTTTAATGTTGTGAAGTATGAATTTGCACCTACGCTAAAATTTATTCCTGAATCTGTATTTGAAAAAAAGGTTTGTCCAAATTTAAAATTTAGTTAAATGTTTAAATGTAAATCCCCATGAGAAAGTAAACTTACAATTCAAACTAAAGAAATCAAATCTCAATTGTGAATCTATACTTCCAAAAAATTTAAATCCATTCTTAATTGTGAACTGAAACTCTAACAAACGGTTTAATGTTTAAATTTGGCCTTTTAATTGACACTAAATCCAATCTTGAGTTTTAATTTGAACTTCTCAAAGAAATTTCTTGAACATAAAATTGAGATTCTATAAGTTATTTAATATATTCCTGAATGTGTACTTGAACGGATCCTGCTTTTTGCAATCTATGAGTTTATTAAGCAAACTACAATAAATTATGAATATGAAAATAAATAGCTCGTGCCTACTACAAAGAAAATAAATCGATTGAACTAGTTTTTAACCCTGAAAATTTAACAAAATTATCAATGCCAAAATAACTAAAAATATTTTTTTTCCTTTAGAGCGTTAGTTTATCAACATACAAATTCATAAAGACACTGAGAAATTAAATTCATAAAGAGCCAAGGAAAAAATAAATTGATGGGTTATGTTTTAATTAGCTTTTTCATGGAGAAAGCTCTAAGAAAAAAATAAATTTTAAACTTTGGTCAAAATTTGAATGTGCCAAAAATATATCTTTGAATGTGCAAAAAATATCTCCGCTCGTTCTTTGGCCATTTGAGTTAGCTATTTAAAAAAAAACTGTCCATCAAAATAGGCATTCCATATTTGTGTGGCAATTATGTAAATTTCTTTATAAACTCATCATCTAAAATAAGCCATCAGAGATTATTGTCAGTATGAATTATAACAAATGTTGGTATTCTACATTTTCATCATTTGTTTCATCATTTACTACGTGAATCTTCCAAGTTTCAATTCTCCTAAAACATTAATGATAGGAATCCGATTTAGGTTCAATAATTTTTATATGAATTTATCCCTATAAGAAAAAGAAGTGGCGGCAGAACTTTGATCCAACAACTACCGGCAACAGTTTTTAAAAATAAATTTATTATTCTAATGTATAATAAACCTTGATATATGCTGTTAACGGCAGATGTAATCTTGAGATTTCTATGCATATATATATAGAGAGAGAAAGAGAGATCTCTGCATATGTATGTACGTATGTATGTACACACACATACATAGGTACATATGTATATATTTATAAATACATACACATAGATGCATAGATACATACAAATATCTATATCTATATACACAGAGATAGATGTGTGTGTGTGCGTGTGTATTTTTGAGAAAGCCCAAGGTTAATATATTAAAAAGAAAAAAAGGATACAGATAGATTATGTGAAAAGACTCAAGCATGATATCCTACCCACACGATAAACACCGCATGCAAATGGTTCTACAAAAAAAAAATATATATAGAAAAATACATAAGAGCCCAAAAAAGACCAAAAATACCAGAACACATAGTATCAGGTAGCTAGAAAGCGACCCAATTTTGTTATGTCTCTGCCTCTAGTCTAGGAAATGAGTCAGCTAACAAATTCGTAAGATGAGGGACATTGTCAGTAGTAACCAATGTATCGTCTAAAAAGTTCCTAAGCTCAAATCGGCCTCTATTATTCTTCTTCCTCATGGAATAGACCAGTCATTCCTCATCTGAAGGCTGGCTCACCTGATCAGTGGATTTATCTAAAGCGTGTCGGATATGTGTAGGTTGTTGAATATTTGAAGCAACTACTTGTTGTACCAGCTGATTTTTTATTGGATCAAAGGAGCACTCTTGTGTGTCTTAGCATGTAAGTGAGTCTTATTCAATAACAGTGAGTGATATAAACACGTTTAGATCTGTACTTGTAGTATGAGGAGATGCTTCATGGGACTCCAAAATACCATGCTCCAAACGAGCAGATTGTTCAAAAGTAGGAGCATCCAAGGGTAGAACAGGTTGGACATGGTGTTCTTCATCAAGAACTGTAGTGTTGTAATGAGGGTCGGGCTGCACATTCTCAGCAGGGATGGTAGGTGGCAAGACGTCAACCCCTAAAACAGTAAGAAAACATTTTTGAACAGGTTGCTGATCTTTAGTTATATCCGACCTTAGATGAGGATGCAAGCGATAGCAGATAGTAGAACTAAAGCCAAACATACTGCAATGAGAGCAATAAGAAGGGTGTGGTTCTATTTCAACCTTTTGTCAATACCCATTAAGAGTGGTTCTAATCCATATCTCATCTGAAACTGGTTGAGTGATATCTCTCTCAACTAACACGCAAGCCACAGAGGGTTTGGTGACAACTAGCATAGGACTATCAACCTTGAGAGGCTTACAATAAGCAGTTGCTAAGAAGTAAAAAATTTTCAAGTTGAACAAAAGTAGTTTTAACCCCGAAAAATTTATCCAAACAAGAAAGATAGGGGACTCGCTTTTGGATCAAAATCGACAGTCCACTTCAGAATTTTCATAAACCGGTTGTTGATCTTGATAACTTTACGAAAAAAAATATGTGTAATTCGTATCGTGAGATAACTGAATAAGTATATGTCTGTCATCAAATAAGCTAATATTTCAACTGCCCAATAGCTTCATAGCATCAAAATCTTTTTGAATGATCTCAAGTTTTGGGTGACCATAAAGGAATTTCACCACTATAGCAAAACGCCAATAAGACGCAAGAGCATTGGTTTCAACATCAGTGAGAATAAGAGCGGGCTTCACATTTTTTCTACCAAGCTTTTTAATGAAAGTATGATCACCACCACCTTCAAGAGCCTCGTAGAAATATCATGGAACATTGCAAGACTTACCGATACCAAAACCAGGCTCTGAAACTGAAAGAGGGGCACGAGCAAAAATAAGAAAGTCGCTAGCAAGGGTAGTTGCATAGGAACGGAGCGTAGAGGCCATCTCCACCGAAAAGATGGCCACGGTCAGAAAAGAAAGGCTTGGCGAGCCACAAGGAGGATGCGAGCAGACTTTGGGCAGTCGCGTCATCTGGAGCGAGCGAGGAGACGATTGCGAACGAGAGAAGTGTCGTCGACTACAAGAGACGACTGCGAGAAGGAGATAGTGACGTCGTTTATGGGAGTCAAACTGCGTTAGCTGGAGCGATCATCGTCGACTACGGGAGACGACTGCGAGCGATCGACTTCGACTGGAGAGGCGGCAGCGAGCGAGCAGTGCGTATGTGAAAATGTCGTCGAGGGAGACGACGGAGAAAATGGGAGAAATCGATAGATTCACCGTCGGGAATCGCCATCGGGCAAAACCCTAGCAGAGCCCGTTGTCGTTGTTGCTGACGCCATATATATATATATATATATATATATATATATATATATATATATATATATATATATATATANATATATATATATATATATATATATATATATATATATATATATATATATATATATATATATAGAAGAAAATTAGGACTCTTCACCTATGTCAGCATTGTCAGTTACCAATAAATTGGGAAAGAAAAAATGTTGCTTTAGTTTATAGATTGGTAGCTGTTTTAGCTTATTCTTACTCTTTTCTCCGATCTTCTTTCAAAACAATCATTCCAAAAGAAAATAGCAAGGTTTCAAAAGATGCTACAGTTATCAACATTCTTAGGTGGCGTAAGAGGGAGGAAAAATGGTTCTTTATAGAAGAAAATAAAAAAGAGAAGCTTGAATCTATCAATACGAGTCAGAGAAAAGATCAAATAATCTTGGTTCAGTCAATGACTTATATCGTAAAACCTACTAATGTTCTTCCTTCTCCGCCAACTGTAAACATCCTTCCATTGAGCAAGCTAAATTGATGAATGAGCTAACGATCAGTCTACTTGTATAATTAAAAAAAAATCGAATTATTTTATAACAATGTTCAGTATTAACCATACTATTTAATTTTGTATATTATACAAAGGTGTCTCCAACGGCTTCAATAAGTCCAACAAAGCAAATTG
The DNA here is from genome assembly GCA_002079205.1 of Phalaenopsis hybrid cultivar. Taxonomy (NCBI): domain Eukaryota; kingdom Viridiplantae; phylum Streptophyta; class Magnoliopsida; order Asparagales; family Orchidaceae; genus Phalaenopsis; species Phalaenopsis hybrid cultivar. The sequence goes on along the minus strand of JXCR01108872.1, from coordinate 24,952 downwards.
CTTTAGTGATTATAGAACTTGCTGGCGAGAAGATAGTTGTTGAAGGTAAATTCATCTCATCTTTTGTTAAAACAAATGTTTAATTAGAGTTTTTGAATTACACCAATGATATTATAGTTTATTATTCAAGGAACAGGCTTTGAGGTGAAGATCAAGGTAACTATAGTGTTGTAGCTTCCCACACTTAATGCGCCTGGCTATTAACTCCATTAGCAAAGAATTTCATTTTTTTCCCATTTGGTCCTCTAAAAAGAACTGTTGGTGCCACCACATCAAAAATCTTCCTCTTATGTATGTCCCTACGGTTCTGAGTAAGTTGAGAATTAATTTTCACTCATCTACCATCTTCGCTAGTGCTAAATAATCTTCAAATTACCAAAGGTATCAATGGATCTCTAATCAAATCTTTTAAAACAGAAAGAAATCTATAGCACATCTTATTTGCAATTAAAACTAATTGTGGTGCATACCTTGATAACATTATAAATTTAGCTCATACTGCATGACTAATTTATCCAGTTGCACCAATCTAACAAATTTATCATGCATGTGGCTCCATGTAGAAAGCATCACAAACCAATCTCTAAATATTTCTATAAAATTTTCCCAATTAATCGACCCATTCAGCATATCTCCAAGCCTGTATTGACTTTGCCCTTGACATCATCTTTCAACTTCTCCATCTAATATAATATAGCTCGAGACAACTTCCTTTGAACTGGGCAAGACATACTATACAAAATCTACTCTATTAGTAATAGGCAATTTTCAACTCCTAATAATCATTAAGTTCCTTTAAACAGTGGTGGCAGTGAATCCTGGAACATCTTTAAATATTTATCTATGACAGATGTCCACCGTTTCCATTATACTGTAATCAAGAGTCTTGGGTAAGTTAGGTCATAACCGCCATCATCTAAGCCAAGGTATTTTTATTCACAATGACATTGGGAGGTAATTCCTCTCCCACCATATGAGCATCCCCATCCTCAATCTGCTCTGGAGCAACCATATGTCTAAAATAAAAATCAGGTTATCTAGTTAAAGCTAACCTAACTCAAATCACTTGAATTAACAAATATCTTCTTTCCACTTTAGTTAATATTGATATTATTTAACTCAAGTCTTTCTCTAATATCATTTTTGTCATAACCTAGCCCAATGGCTTGAAATTTTCAACGGAAGAAGAGATGATCGAACAGCGAAATTCAACTTTAATTACTAATTCTAAATTTGATAATTAAAGAAAGAGCAAAAAAAAAATGCTAAAATCAATGTTAATGGTAAAAAAAATACATTCATCTAGTGTTGACTCGTCTGCGATACACAATCTCTCTATCATTCATTTTTATTTGAAAATATTAATTCAACATGATGAATTATCTAAAATAACTCAATTGAAAAATTACACTTCTAAACTGCAATAACTCAACAAAAAGAATGCAAAATGTATGATGTACTTCCTTTAATGTTATAGAAAATCATATAGAAATATTAATGATATGATCTCATATAAGGAAAAATTTTTATATATACATTAATGTTTATCTTCTTTTTCAAAGTTTAATCATTTTACTTTTAGTGTATTTGTTCCTTTTAAGTTGTAGATCCGTCTCAGAAACATCATCTAAACATAAATTAACACGCCTCTGACCAATATATACACGATCGTCACAGTGGGGTGCAGAACAAGACTATTATTATCTGAGGTGGAAAAATACATACTCATACCTGATCAAGATATTCATGTCGGCACAATAGTTTGCATTCTAAATTTCACATTTGTTTGAAATAATAAGAAAACATCTATTTGCGTGAGTACATTGGTGTCTCCATCCAGTATCATAAGGAGTGAACTTTTTTTAGTAAGCACATACAAATATATATATATATATATATATATATATATATATATATATATTACCTTCATTCTTTATAGCATGAATTATTTTTTTAAAATGAAATATTTCATATTTATCTACCAATGAATAAATATCATTCTAACATAATCTAAAAATCATGTTATAAACTATTATCATTCAATAAAAAATAAAAAAATGGTATCATTATTTATGCAAAAATATTTGCATGCATATTTCATGCCTGATAATATGAAGAATCAGTTACAGTTAAATTTTATGAACATGGAGCATAAAAGTGAAAATTTGAAATCAACAATATACTAAAAAATAAGAAACAATATTATAACTTAGAAACATAATTACTCCCCTTAAATTCACTTCCTTCTCTTCTCCAAGATCCAGGTTTCCTAATAAATTAAATTTTCTTCGATCCCTAGCTAAAGTCATAATACTTATTTTAACATCAAAATTTTCAAGAGTAGTTATCTTAAAAAAAAAAAAAGAATAAACCCAAATTCTTACCTCACTTGCTCTTCTTCTTTTGCAAAATCATAGGTCTTGATCTTCCTTGTTCTTTAATTTTATTTTTGTCAAATCAAATCACTGATTTTAATTCATACATTTTATTAACATAATAAAAATTAAAAGTAAACGTATATAAACAAAAAAAACACCTAACCCTTAACTTTTACCCTCATTCAAATCTGAAATATCTTTCGCCCCTATTTTCCTGACATTAATTAACATTAATTCGTATTAATAGCTATTAAAATTTGATTACATATTCTAAATTATTAAACAATCATCTAAAATAAAAAAATAAACCCTAATATCACCTTAAAGGCTTAGTTCAACCATCCTTCTCCCACACATGACCAACTCGCTTCAATCTTTTTGCACACAAGGCCCTTCGTTCTTCCCATACAAAAACCTTCATTCTCTTCTTCCACTTCGTGTTAGGTTACTTGCATGCACATGATGATCCATGCAAGAATTAGGCTTCAGCACCTGAGCGCAGCTCTTCTCCCTTCTCTTCTTCCATTGCACATGTGGCGTCATCTTTCTTGCCCTAGAGACATGCGACGATCTCTCTTGGTTGTCTCCTGCGCTGACAAGCCCATAATGGCGCCTTCACTGCAAGCAGGCCGCCCCACCTCTCCTCCTTCGAGCATGTCCACGACTTCGTCTTCAGAGAGTGATTCTTCACTGCTCATCGCCCGAACCGCTCAATTATGGTTACTGGTTGAGCCCTCTCCCACAAGTAGTACGAGCACGTAGACATCCTCTCCTTCTCCTTCTTCTCTCGATTTTCTTGATAAGTTTTTGATTCAAACACCTTCGAAATGTGACAATGGTGTTCACAAAGAAATAAATCGAGCGTTACAATCCCTCTTGTAATTGTACTCTGAGAAAAGCCCGAGAAAGCTACTCCAAAATACATTAAATTGTTATTCCAATTGTCTCTTATGTCTTTATAAGTTATTGTCTAATAATAAAATTATAATTCTCCATAATGGCAAAATGTTTCTCCATTTTGCTCCATTGTGGCTCTCAATGTATCCCTTTTGATACTTGGCATCTATATAAATATATAAATATATATATATACATATATACATACATATATACATACATACATATATATATATACATACATATATATATATATATATATATATACATACATACATATATATATATACATACATACATATATACATATATATACATACATACATATATACATATATATACATACATACATATATACATATATATACATACATACATATATATATATATACATACATATGTATATAAATGCTCACTACAATTTGATGATATTGAATCTAAAATCAATTGTAAATTATGCTAGAAGCTTACTAGCACTTACATGGAAAAAAGAAAAGACAATAGAAGAAAGCAATTTTATAATAAGAAGCTCTGGACTTTCACAATGAAAAAATTGAAGTATAAGAAATCGCATAACTCGACTCTTCCCAAGATCCCCTATGTATCAGTTCAGGTTGGTGTCTAAATGCTAAAGAAAAAAAAGTACAAATTAAGTTATATGAATAAGAATACATAAAAAATTCCATTGGTTATTTGCTGAAAAAGTACATGAGACGCGTAGACTGGTTTCACTAAAATTGAGTACTCAAACTTATAGCCAACTTGCTATCATCTATCTTCCTTGGCGTGTGATACCTGAGCTTGGGCTCATATGCCCAAACTTGAACAAGCAAGCTTGAACTTCGACGAATACTGCTTTAGACTTCAACAAATTTTCCATTGCTTTAACTAGTAAGTCGAGCTCATATCAGTTTCTAACTTAAAGTAAAATCATGTCGATCTGGGCGAGTTTATGCTATTAAACCTTCAGAATATTTACATGCATGACTGAATATTTTTTGAATAATCTTATGAAATGATTATGTAGGTAGTTATGGCTTCAAGTTTGTAAGTCACATTGATAATACCTTTCAAGCTTCAATAAATATTGGATTGTCTTGAAGGTCCAACCCAGTTATGATTTGGACAATTGGAGAAAGGATATGATGATTACTAGTAGGAGAGAAAGAGAGATTTATGAAAACTATAGTTAAGGTTGATGAAACTAGAAGTCTTACTTTTGTGCAGAAAAAGGCTTATCGTGCTTACTTTCCCTCTCTTTTTGAATTGATCCCTTTCTTCTTCCTTTTAGTTCTCCTCTCCTTCTCTCTTGGCTTATAAGTTAATTTAAAGCCTTCTAAAACTCTAAAATAGAGAGAGAGAGAGAGATGAATATTAGAAAGAAAAAGTGAGGAAGAGAGACAAGTTGAATGGCTAGACAAGAGACCTTTGATTTTGATAGACTCTATAGAAGAGAGGAAAATATAATGTGAAAATAATTGATTCCAAAAAACAACTACAAAAAAATATTGTTGCATGTCGAAAAATTTACAACGATAGAGTGATAATCTACTATCTTAGTATTGCACAAAAATCCAACACACACAAATAATAAAAAAGTTGTGGGACGTCAAAATTTTTTATGTGAAAAAACCAGGAGAGGAAAAAAATCACGGGGTTTAGCCCAGTCAAAGTAATCTACTATAAGTTTGTAAGTACAAGGGTATATTTTTTTTTCTCACAATTGAGAGAACGAGGTTACTAATTTACAATGGATACAACAGTTATTACTATGCAATGTTAAGAAAAATGCAAATATTAGGAATAAATGCCATATTCGAGCTAGGACAATCATAAGCAGTGGTCGTCGGTTGATGATGATCAGCAGTACAGAGACAAAAAGTTATTGATGGGTCATCAATAATCGTGTTATACATTACAGTCGTATTTAGGAGACAATGTTTACAACTAGGGGTCGCCAGCACCCGCATGTCAACGGTGACGACAGAAGTTCGTCGACGGTGGCTGATAGGCAATGGTCAACAGTGATCAGTAGCTATAGAGGCCGAAATTTATCATCGGGTCGTCAGTCCAAAATAGACACTAGAATTATATTCTTCTCCCACTCAAAAGAATTTTTTTCTTTTCCTCAAATGAAGAGAGAGGGTTTATTTATAAACTCTAGGAGAGATGCATTTTGGTCTTTTGACAAATAAGTTTTTCAAACCACCTAATCATGACCTATACTTATCTCCCTTGATCATAGGGATTTTTTTAACAATTTGAGTGGCTTAATGACCACAAAATTGAGTGATCTTTGGCTTGTTGATTCCTCTCGTCAAGACACTCGATTTAACTAAAAATATGTCAGATTTGAAGTTCATTTGACCAATCAATTGACATTCCAAAATCTCCAAAGGTGCTTCAGTGTCTTGATCCGGGCTTGACTAGGCAATGATTGCCACAAATTTGGCATCATCGGGTGGGCACATTTTGTCGAAAGGGACAGTTTGACTATAAACTTTTTGAAATTGGGGTCCTAAATGATCTTGAATTCAAGTTTGGAATGTTTATTGTTAAAGAATGCATCAAGATTCGTTGGATGATAAAAATTTATTGATATGTTTATAAAATTTGAGGAAATCTAGAAAAACACATTGAATTTTAATATAAAACTAATCATATGTATGAATTTTGGGG
>JXCR01108872.1:0-10490 GCA_002079205.1 Phalaenopsis hybrid cultivar | reverse complement strand
TATATATATATATATATATATATATATATATATAATTGATTAGTAGTATTTTGAGCCAAAACACGCCGAACACAAACGAACAAATATTTGTTAGTGTTGTTCATGTTCGGCTTGTTAACTTAGTGAACGAGCCGAACGCGAGCTTCTTAACGAGCCGAACACGAGCTGTTCGTGAACAACGAGCCATTTGACAACCCTAGATACGAGTCCCCAACCAACCTCATGCGTCCAACCACGCACCAGAGGGATTGAGACCCCGGCCCCTAAGGGACTTGGAATTGACATAGCAAATGTCATCCAAAGAGTTGGAGAACACAACACACACACACACACACACATATATATAACATGAAAAATATGCCACATGAATCTCAGGGAAATCCAATCGATCTTGCTCATGAACACCAAAGGACAGTGTATTGAGATAAACAAAAGATGGAAATACCAAGCATCAATTCCTTTGGTTGGAATTTTGACCAAATCGTATAGAAGCACAACCGAACGAAGAAAAACAACGAGCTCAATCCAGGGGAAAGTCTTTCAAGGCCAACTCTCCCAGTCAATACCAAAACTTCTCACGAAGATGGCCAAAAAGCGCCCCACAGAGTGCCTTTCTGATCCCCTAAGAAGACCTGTTATCCAAGGAGAGTTGTACATATGACTACGGTGATATACTATCTGCTTGACAGCCCAAGTTCACCCTAAATACAAAAGGGTCTCTATTCATGATTCTCAAAAAGAGTCACCGACGAAGTGTCTGTCGGCCAATCAAAAGCTATCAATCAACCGAATGACAATAGTAGATGGTCGCTCGATATCCCTCCTAAATCAGTTCTAAATACTAAACAATGTCAATATCAATTGTGAATATGAAAGGATGTCAGAGTTGGTTACAAATATGAAAAATTATAATAATGACTTACAACATCCCAATTAAAATAGGCACAAATCAGTAACTTTACTAGATATTTGTGGAACCTATAAATAATCATTTCTACAATAATTAACTGCTTAAATGACCATCAACTCTTGCATTATATATGTATATATTAATATGCTTACAAATATTCAGCAGAAGCTTCCGATTCTATGCGTCATCCCTTCAAAAACAAATCTCTAAATTTGGTGACCTAATTCTTTCCCGGCCATGTATTTCCTAACTATATTTTGGTTGAAAGAGGAGAAATTGATAGCTTAGAGATGAGTCTTCGTCGGAAATAAATATTTGTAAGCTTGTGGAAGCAAACAAATTCAAAATCAACTTTAGATTTAAATTTTGTGACGCAGACACTCCAATCAAATTCTTATATTTGCACTTGCAAAATTCTTCCCAACAATTCTTTTATTTATTTACAAAATCGGGAAGCTTCTGCTGAATGTCAACCACCTGACCGAACGAAGAGAAACAGGGTTAAAGTCAAAAAAGGTTTTTAACTTGGGTGGTATAAAAGTAAAAAAGCAAAATATAGGTGTTAGATATGTAAATACATTGGAATTGGGTGGTATGTACGTAAATGCCCCTTTGTCCTTAATATCTCAGGCTAATTATCTCTTTTGTGATTGAAGTTGATGGCAACGTTATTCCAAACTATATTATTTCTATCACTTCATTTAAAAAAGGGCTGCTTAAATATTGCTATTTACAAATATACCACTTTCTTTCATTCATTTTTCAAATTTTCAACCAAATATCAAAATTCCCCATATTTTCATTTTTTTATGAAATTCCCAATGATTTGAACCTGGCACATGTAAATACCTCGCTGCAGTAGTTCAAAAATATCAACTGGATGCTAGATTTTGTAAATAACAATGTTTTAGATGTTATTTATGTAATTATCCCTTTATATATATATATATATATGGAAAATTACTTTTATAAGAAATTCATTTACTGGGCATTTACATACATACCCCGCAATTCTTATATATTTATATATCTAACACCTAAGCTTTTGTATTAGCAAACATAACAAATAAATCTCTGACATCACATCTAAATTACCTTTAGCATTAACATTTTAAAAGTGAAATAGAAATTTTTAATACTGAAGTGTTATAAATGTAAATATCAAATTTTGAGTGTCGGATATGTAAATTTATAAGAATTGTGTGGTATGTTTGTAAATATTCCTTCATTCACTCGCAAAGTTCTTTTTTCTTCTTACCCGTTGATTATTCTTTTATATCATAATATTTAGTCCCCTCTTAACAATCAAACTAATTAAGCTTATATCATAATTCTTTTATATCATGAGACTAATTTTTTTATATTTATACTTTTACAAGTCATGTATATTTCTTCACCGCTAAATCATCCAGTTTATATATTTATTTTTTTATTTTTAGAAAATGAATATGGTACTGTTATGAATTATATGTTCTTTAAAATATAAAATATAAAATATAAAATATGTTTGGTAGGATATTTTTATTTTTTTAAAAGAAAAAACGTTATACTTATAATATAACGATTGGGCTCACGTGTGTTCAAACATTAAACTCTGCCGCCGATGACGTAAATAAGTATTCCTTACTCTACCCGACACGAAGCATTACCTATGGGCAGGCAAGCGGCGGGTGCAGGGCGGGCAAGGATCAGCGGCCGACAGGGTAGCCTTACACAAGAAATGCTTCGAAAAACATGTTTTCTTTGTTTCTAATGTTTTTTATAAACAAGTCTTGTGTCCTTTAAAAATAAAATTAAAAAATAGAAATTAAATAGACACACTGTTTTTGAATTTGTTACGATGCCTAATTGTATAAGCATTAACCAACTTCAGATTTTAGATGATTTAAATGCATAACACCTAGTTATTATGTATTATATATATTTAACATCTATGAAATGTTTATAATCATATAACACTTGAAAATTTTCAATTTAATTCAACCGCATTGAGCTTACATGACAAACAAAATTATTCTTAATAATTATATGAAAAATTTCTTGAATTGAGAAATAAGCAGACGCCAAAAATCCATAAAATTTGATCCGACTGAGGGTGTTTGGGGTAGCTGCAGCTTATTGAATAATCTACTGATAAGCTAGGTGCGATAACTATTGCAAATTTTTATTTTTTTTGAAAAAATCAGACTACTGCCAGAAAGCTGCCACGACACCTAGATAGATTCGGTTTGAAAACGCTATTTTCAGCGTTTTTAAAACGCATAAGCTGCCAAAATACAATTTATCCAAACAGGTTAGATGTGTTTTCAAAATGTCACCGCACCAAATAAGCTGTCCCAAAGGATGCCCTGAATCTCAAAATAATTTGATATATAGGGAATTTACATACACATCACACAATTCTTATCTATTTACATAATGAACCCCTAAACTTCAACATGTATTTATTTAATACCAAATGCTCAGCATCATACAAAAATATCACCAAAACTAATTTTTTCCATAATAAAATACACATTTTCATATATATATATTTGACATGATTATTGCACTAAACTGCTCATACAAACAAATATCAAAATTTAGATGTTAGCCCCTCAATTTAATTCATTTACAACATATGACATCCATCTCAAAACAAACCAAACAGCTTCAAGATCAAGCATTGATGAAGAAGACATCCTGAACCAAAAAGCTTTACTCATAGATGCAAGAATAAAACAGCAATTTTCAAAAATACCAACACAAGTTATTACACTTCAACCACATCCACAGTTTCCCTTACCTTACCAAAACTATCAACGATCAAAACAGGAACGCTCATGTGATCATTCTGCGATGTGTTGTTGCAGTCAAGGTTGAATGAGATATTGGTGGAAACTTGCACGCGAGGAGGAGCGGGCAGAGCTATGGTGGTGATCTCAGCAGTGTTGAATTCCACCAATTTGGTCGGTTTTCTAATCCTCTGAGGAATCACAGTTGGATCTCTCAACGAGCCGGCGCTGAAGAGAGCTCGTTCGTCGGCTGATCCTGATTTCCTTAGCGCTTGGAGCTCCTGCAACCGGTAATCTGTTTCCGGACGTCTGCATACCTTTCGCAACGGCACGATTTCCTGTGTTGAGAATCAAACACATGAAATTCAAACTGAGGAGGTGTTTGGCTGCAACCCGTATTTTACGTTAAATTGTTTTGTAAATCCGATAAATCATCCGGATTTATGTAGATTGAGATGTGCGACAGAATAAATGTTTAAATTTGCCTTGCAATTGGATTTAGTAAATTGGGATTAGGTTGTAAATGAGAGCGAAGAATGTAGCTTATGGCAATATATATGAGAGGACAAAAGAAATTCAAAAGCTTCAAAAGATCCATTAAGATACCAAAGTTAGAAGAAAGCAGCAGTTGCAAAATCCTGGAAGATGATAGGAAAATTGTCTGTCGGCTAACATTTGTAGACTGGTTTAGTTATCGAGGCGTTTGCATGCATACCACCCAACTCCTATCTATTTATATATGTAACACCTAAACTTTACATTTTGCATTTTTGTTAAAATTCAGACTAATATGAAATATGATTATTGATAGGAAACGGACATATAAATAGCCCTTACATAAATCTTAGAATAAGAAAGACAATAAGAAAATAAATAACAGAAAACGAAAGATACAATACCTATATCTCAAATTAATCAATTCATATTAATTACTCGGAGATAAATAAGCAACATAAAATATAAAATAGGAAAAGAAATAACTTGAATCCAAGAAAATAAATTTAATCCTCATAATTTCTAACGAGAACAAATTATATTTTATTATAAAATCTAACAATCCCTCCTAAGTTGAAACACGGTTGAAATTTATGTTCAACTTGAATTTGAAAATATTAAACAATGAGCGAGAAAAATTCTTTTTTAGGTGAAACTTAAAATTTTCATCTCGTACTTGGTAATCAACCCCAAGAGTATTTAGTTTATCACAGTTGTCATTGACTGCAGTTTCTGCAGTTATGCAGAAGGCTTCTATAGGTAATGCTGCAAGGAAGCTTGCAGAGAAGTAGACACTATAGGAAAGGCTCTGGCAGAGGGCCTGATGCAGAAAAGATTCTGAATGAGGGTTTGATGTAAGAAAATGTTTTGGAGGACTTGATGCAGGAAAAGATTCCGGAGAAGTGTCTGTCGTTGGAAGAATTCTAGTAGAGGTCCTGCTGCAGGAAAAACTTCGGATGAGAGCTTGATATAGGAAAAAACTCCCGAGGAGGGTGCTGCAAGAAAAGCTCTGGATCCTGCTGCAAAAGAATTTCTGAAGGAGCCTGCTGCAGGAAAATCTCTGGAGGAGGGTCTGCTGCAGAAAATATTCTCGAGGAGGGTCTGTTGCAAAAAAAAAGCTTCGGAGGAAGGCATGCAGCGAGGAGGGCTTGCAACAGGATACTTCCGACTATAAGGAGAGCTCCGGTGGCAAAAAAAAAATAGAGAATGACCTGCATAGAGTTTTTCGACAGCAGAAAAAAAAACAATGAAGAAGGGCATGTAGGCCGACTGTTAGGATTCTACTCAAGGATACATCCAATTTCACATCTGCGATAACCTTCCTCAAGTCGTTTTGAAAGCAAACCAAAGATGAACTCCTCTGTAACAAGCTTCCCTTTATTTCCACAATCCATGCATATAAAATGGCGGAGGACGCTATAGAGGTGGTTGCTAGAATTTGCGGCCTACAGGAAAGTGTTGGTAAGGTCTGCAGGGAAGTTTTCCAACCGACAGAGATGATTTCTGGCTGTTAGAGACCTACAAGGAGTGATTCAACAGTCTTGGGAGGAGGTCCAGCCGGTAGGAGTATGTCCAACAACCGGTAGGTATGCAGAAAAGTGGTCCAGCTGCCTGAAATCTACAGAGAAAAATCTATAGAGGTAGTTTCGGCGGAGGGAAATATTGCAAAAGGGAGTATCAGTGGTGGGAAAGGCTGCAGGTAGGTGCCTCGACAGTCTTGAAAAGAGATCGGGAGAGAGGTCCGAATGCTGGAAATTCTTGCAGAAATGATCACGGGGGAAACCTGCAAGGAAAAACAAAGACGAGAGAACCAACGTGGAAGACATCAGGGAAAAGAGGTCCTCCTTTCTTTATTTATGTTGGAAAGAAGAACTAAATCAAGCAAGCAGATAGAGATTTCCACCAGAGAGAAAAGTCACCGCCTCTGTAAGGTGTAGATTTCCACTAGAGAGAGAAACTTCCGCTTGAGAGTCGACATTTCCCCTAAAAATGAAGATTGTTGCTTTCTGGAGACCGGCAAAGTAGTAGCTCCTGGCTCGATAGAATAGAAAGTGAGAATCGTGCGGGACCACAACAAAAAAAGAAGGCAATGCTTTTGAGGGCTGCAGAGATCTGCTCAGGCAGCGAGCAGAGAGAGAAAGGGGCCCTCCCTGTAGGGATGATGGCAGGAAGGGGGTCCAACAGCTCTAGTGAAAGAACCGGGTGCAGGATAGAGAATTTGACTCTGATACCATGTTGAAATTCAAAATAATGCGGAATATAACTATTGATATGAAAAGATAATATAAATAACCTTTACATGAATCCTAGAATAGAAAAGAAAGTAAAAAAATATAACAAAAAAGATAAAACACCTAAATCTCCAATTAATCAATTCATATTAATTACTAGGAGATAAAGGAAACAACATAAAACATAAAATAGAAAATGGAAATAACTCCAATCCAAGGAAATAAATATAATCACTATAACTTCTAACAGGAATAAATTATTTCCTGATATAACTTATAACACATTTATATCACCCAAATCTTCCATATTACATAAAAAATATCACATTTTGACTTTTAAAAAGTGAAAAACATTTTTTCATGCCTAAGCATGGTGGAATTAAAGTTTAGGCGTTAGATATGTAAATACATAAGAATTAACTGGTATGAATGTAAATCTTCATATTTATTTTATTTAAAAATTTCATGGAGCCAAAAGGAAATAGAGAAGGCCAAAACAAATGCAAACCTCAGATTGATCATGATCATAGCGGACAAGAAATCTGCATCGACATCCACGAATATCATGCCTTCGTCTTTGTGCATCCAGAATATGAGCATCAAAATAGAGAGCTTGTTCTTTACCTTCCTGGGTTATGGTCAACAATATAGTCTCCAATTGAGAAAACTAGTTATCCAAATATAAACAGATTATCATCACCATCACCAATATGTAAATCAGACAATTATGTCCATTATTGTTACAATAATAGCTCATCATGATCATTACCTTTAGCCATAAAACAGCAATGATCTCTCGCTAAATATTAATCGGTTTTATAGTGATCAACTGATGCTTCAAACATCAACAAAAGCAGAAAAATATACTGATTTTTAGTTTTACAGAGAAATTGAAAATATGGACTGCCAAAATAGAAGCAGAGCAAAACCTATGATGAGAGTTACATAATGAAATTTTAATGGTTTCAACAAAAAAATTAATCTGAATATTAAATGGAACATAGTTAGAATCCATTGCTGATTTATAACAATCAACAATATTATTATGTGAAACCACTCTTTTTAAGGGGCATCTACATACATTCCACCTAATGCCTATGAATTTATATATCGAACATGTAAACTATGCTTTTAACATTTATACCACACAAAGCTTTCATATCATATAAAAAATAGCATCATTTTAACTTTTAAAAAGTGAAATACAACTTTTCATGCATATGTAAAGTGGTATGTATGCAAATCTCCCTTTTCTTAAATATTCAAGGTAGTAGAGGCTTTGAACTTATGTCATTTCCGTTCTCTTAGTATTATAGTGCAGGCCACGCTTCAAAATTGCTTTGTATATTAAACTTTAAGGCTTTTAATGTGATTTGCTGACTTAGAGCATTTTGTGCTCTATTTCCTGTTCATTAATTATTGTAATTACTTCATAAAAATTTTTCATTTAGCTTAAAAAAATGGCAGGATATTCATCAAATAGTTAATTGGCTTTGGCAAATAATAGTTTAGACAAGATTGCGTGAATGGTGCTGAAAGAATTGTTGCTGCTTGGAAAACATTATTGTGATAATGACATTAGAGATGAAATAAATGAATAAAAATTATTATAAAGTTATTATATTAAATATGATTTAATGGACTTGAATATATATTATTACAATATGATAAATTAATATTAATGAGTTTATAATTAACTAATTTAATGAATACATTATTTATGAAAAACAAAAATTAATAAATGTACTTTTCTTAGATGCCATCCAAATCAAAATTCTATGAAAGCTATTTTCATAGAAACATATAGCTGAGCTTTCTTCACTGCAGCTAAGGTTTCATTGAAGCAGCTTTTTGTAAAAATGATTGTGAAGCTACTACGAGGAAAGAAATTTTTTAAAAGCTGATGTGAGTATTATAAATATTTTCTTTTCTGCAAAAAACTTGGAGAGCAGCTTTCTTACAAAAATTTTAGTTTAGTAAATTTGGTTTTCAAAAGCAACCTCCCACCATAGAAATTTATAAAAAACAACAATATAGCAAAAGTCAAACAGATGTGTGGTAGCAATCTGAAATTAAAACTGTGAAAAAGCTGCCCCAAACAAACCCTTATTGTGGTGGAAAAAACAATCAGCAAGTAACCCTTAAAAGAATTTGCTTTTAGAAACTACTTTAGAAAAAAGAAGCATATAAAAACTATGTCACATAAAGCAGTTTTTAAAAAGCTTTGACATCATTAATAAAAAATTATAAGCCGCCCCAAATGAAGTCTAATCAAATGTCTTGAAACTGCCTTTGTTGATAAAAAAGGGATCTTTTCTCTTTATTTATATAAACAACAGCACAAATTAAGATACAAAGATAATGGTCTAAGCTAAGATTGCAGTACCTGAAAACAAAGTATAAGATCCCCAGGGAGAACTGCAACACACTCCACATTTTCACAAGGAAGAGAACGTTGTCGAACGCACCTACGAACATTTATCCACTCGTCTTCTTCAATACCAAATCCCGAAAACCTAACCCGCACTTCCTAAAACAATGAGCATAAATCAGATTTATAAAACAAACTTCAAACTCAGTTATCAAATGATCAAGAGTTAAAATTTAGATAAGAAAAATCTAGTTATTATAAGAAAGTTAGATAAATGAGATACAATATTATATGATACATTGGTTAATCTTATAATATTTTTCATTTGTGAGTTATTGCAAACTATATATGTGGTCATATATGATACCTTATACTTGCATTTCATATATATGTCTAATATATTTAAAATTACAGATATGCAAGAGCACACAGTTCTCTCTTTCTCTCCATGTCTTTTCCCTTATTGCTAGCATGTTTCAGCGATGATGAGAGGTAAATCAAACAGTCTCAATCTTCTTTCTCAAATGCCATGTCCTCTTGTTCACTTTTCATGTTCATACATCGTTGCCCATTGACCCAAGTATAAATATAAAATTTAACGAAAAAGCATAAATCTGTTTTATTGTCCTATTCACTATTAAGTAATTAGTTCACCAAGAATGTGTTCAAGGAAAATAAACTCATGTCTACATAAACAAAGGGTCAACTGTGCAAAACTTCCGGAAATATAAAAGCATTTCACAACAGACTACATTTTAACTCTTTCATTTGGGCCACCAGGGAAAAAAAAATGATAATTCAATTTGGTCGACGCGGAGCGGGGGGTAGGATTGCCTTCCAAGGGAGGAGCCTCCCCCTCCTAGCTATCTACTAATATAAATATGTTCTTTTTGCTGATTAGGGTTGGATTTTGTTGTGTTTTCTGTCGGGACAGCTGATGGCGTACCCAGTGTTTCCTCTTAGAGTTGTATTTAAGGACGAGTGGTGCTCCGACTATATCTCGCTCTGAGGTGGTGATTATCCTCAACTTCTCCATCCTCTACAACCTTCCCTCCGCTGCCATCGTTGCCATAGCAGTGGCAGCTGCCCTCAAGAACAGCGGTTGTGCTGTTCCTGCAGCCCCACTCTTCCCCACCACCTAGCAGCCCAGTCACCCAACTTCCACCGTCTTGCCATCCTCCTTCCCTGCTGCAGCTGCCGGATAGTCCAAGCTGTTTTCTACAGTTTCTCCTCTGTCGTCCCCTTCCTACACCACTACGGCACTTCTNATGTGTATAAGAGACAGATATATATATATATATATATATATATTAAAAAAAAAATGGTCATAGGCTATGATACGAGTAGGGGTGTAAACGAGCCGAACACGAGCGAACCTAGGCTCAGCTCGTGTTCGGCTCGTTTATATTTCGAGCTTAAAAAGTGTGTTTGTGTTCGACTTGTTTGCTTAGCGAGTCGAACATGAGTCGTTCACAAACAAAAAGTCGTTTTGACAACCCTAATCACGTAGTCATAAGATGTTAAGGACTGGGATAAGATTTAAAACATCATTTGAATATAATTTAATAATTTGTATTCTATTTTCTTCATTAATATTTTTAATTTATTATAAATCTTTGTAGCTTTGTAGTCAATTTATTTTTAAATAAATATTACTCATCAAAGATATATATATATATATATATATATATATATATATATATATATAT
>JXCR01108864.1:4264-15913 GCA_002079205.1 Phalaenopsis hybrid cultivar | reverse complement strand
AAACGTCCTTCCGAAGCGGGCGACGGGATTTCGATTCCGGCTGCCGACAGCTTCTTACGGGCTACCCCCCAAACAATCACCTTTCTTTCTTTTTAGTGCCGACACTTGTATACACATAAAGTTCCTTTTCAATCTCAAGTTGGATGTTCTCAACTAGTAGAACTTGGGACATATGATGGTTAGAAAGAAAGAAAATATGTTGTGATGACTCAGTATCAGTGCATCAAATATTCACCTGAACTCCCCCTAAGTATCAAATTTGGGATAATAGGGTTAATTTTAAAAAAAAGTAACATCCATAGAGTTATGATATATATATATATATAGTAATATATATATAATGTAATATGAGAATAATGCTTGTACCATTTTTTATTAGAAACATACCTAATGAAGATACATATGATGGATTTTGGGCCAAGCTTTGTGTGGTTTGGTTGATGAACACAAACAAAAGAGACACATCCAAATATTTTAAAGAAACATTAGATGAGAAGGCTCTAATAATAGAGATTTTTTCCATCGTACAATTGAATGAGGATTTGAATCCAAGAAACATGCTTGGAATTCTATTAATGATGTAAGTGGTTGTGAGCATGACATCTCCCAAAAAAAATTTTTGAGACGTGAAAAAACATTATAGATCAAAATACCTCGAGTAAATGTATATTTTTCATCTCAACAATCCCATTTTATTGTGAAGTTTCAACAAAGGAACTCGTATGGATGATACCGTTCTTTGCATAGATCCAAGGATAGCATTAAAGAATTCTTTTGCATTTTTTTTGTTTAGAGAATATAAATTTTGCATTGTAACTAAGTGAAAATAATGTTATAGAAGGACTGAAATATTTGTGAGGTTTCATATTTTTCCTTCATAACAATTATCTAATCGGTTTTAGGGTGTTCAACAATAAAGAACAAACCATTAGACTCTTTTAATAGTTTCTACTTTTGATGGTCCCTAAATATCACTGTAGATGCTAGAGAAAAGATTGGAGGGTTTGTACTGAGACATAGGATAGACACGATGAGTATGTTTAGCTAATTAGCAGTATTCACATTGATAAAACTGATTTTTTATTAATAAAAAGATGAGTATAACTTTGGAACATAATAAAAATTAGGATAACCCATAAGACAATAAAATGATAGAACTTAACTTTCAACAGAATGAGACATGACAAACTCAGGAATATGGGAAGAGAATAGTGAAGAAGACACTTGTGTGTTAAGAGAATAGTTTTCCTTAAGCAGGTGTAGATTTTGATGCAATTCTACACTGTCGATCACCTTCTCCAAATCAACCACCTGAACTTCACAAGTGATAGAATGAAATTTGGTCAATAAGTTCAAGTCATGAATAAGCTGGCTAATATAGTAAGTTGCAATCTAATTAAGGAACTTATAACACAAAAGATAGCTGAATATCTTTGTAGACTTTCATTTCTCATTTCCCAGCAATCCTAGAGTAAGATCCATTAGCATGTCCGATAAATTTGGAGCCAGTGAACTCTTGGTAGCTGGTTAAGGCGTGAATACCTTCAATCATATGATCAAAAGTCCATGAATCTATTATCCAAGATCAAAATCATCTATTATCAGCGAGATAAGAGGATATGATACCTTAGTGTATCATCAAGTTCCTATGCCGCTCAGTTATGATTGAAAGAAGTTTCTTCAACAACTCCAATTGTTCCTTGGTGAAAGGAACAGGATTGGCCAACCCTTTAGAAGAGGTAGCAGCATGGGCCTTGTTGTATTGGTCTTTCTTCTCTTGCTCAGATTTTCATTCTGCAGGTTTTCATTTTTTAGCACATGTCCTTTTGTTTGACCAAGTTTCTTACATTGTTTACACAAATGAAGATTAACCTCTGAAGTGGTACTCAACGTCTTCATATCGTAACTCATCATAAACTTATGTATATTTAGGGTTGCATCTTTTTATAGAGATGAAGTTGACCACAGCTGATGTAGGAAAAAAGATCCGGCGAGTGGCTTATAGAAGAGGAGTCTATTGTTGTTGTTGTTGTTGTAGCAGGAAAGAGGTTTGACAACTACTGAGAGAACCAGTGGTTGCAGCGGCGATTGCTTTTGTTAGAAGAAAGATCCGGTGACAACAAGGTGAACAATGGATGGCCTGTATAGAAAATTCAGTTTAAAAGGGCCTGTAGGGTAGAATCAGTGGCGAAGATGTTACTGAAGAAAGCAATGATGAAGAATCCAATGAAGGAGGGCCAGTAGTAGAGATTTCTGGCTGTAGGGAAGATCCTGAGAAGGTCTACATGTCAGTTGAAGGGATTCTGACGAGGATCGGGAGTAATTCCTGCGACTGTAGTGAGATCTTCGTTTGTTAAAGTTCTCTGGGATTTCCATTAGAGAGAGAAGTCCAACAGAGTGAGTGTCAAGGCCAGTTAGGATTTCCATTAAAGAGAGAGAATCGAATTGGTGGAAAAGAATCGGAAAGAATGGCACCTGGTAGCGAAGGAAGATGTCAAGCCTGTTGGCGAAGGAAGATGTTGTGCCCGCTACAAAGGAATAAATCACGTGAAAGTCGCCCACTGCGAAGCGTAGGTAAAGATCAAGAGGAGAGCAAAGCAAAGTGGTCCTTTTACGCTGCGATCTCACAATATGTCCTCTATGAACCGAACAAAACTGAGATGGATCACCTGGAGTCTGCGATCTAGAAGATGGACGACACCGAAGTTTGCAATCCAGCAAGGGCTATCACATGTGGACAGCGAGGAGAAGGATCTCGGAGTTTGCGATCTAGAATCTCTTAACAAAATCGAAAACGAACGACACCAACGAGAACGATCCGATGAGGCTCTGCTACCATGAAGAATAACGGAGAAATTATATTATCTTATTTCTCAAAGATCAAATTACAATACTTATGTGTGTATGATAAGGAACGACTTGGACCAACTTAATTACAACCATTAAAACTTGCCAAAAATAAACTTACTCAAGAAGGAATGAAAAATGACATAATAAAAGAAGAATGAAGAAAATAACACTCATATAGAAAATTCATAATTTCACACAATCATACACAAATTGTCATCCATTTTTAGTGTACTATAATTTATATTTCTGATATCATTGTTGGAGTTGCAATCTGAGATGTGTAAAATGGTATAATAACATAGAGGTTGATATCCTTAAGCAACTCAAAAGCCTCAATACATTTACTTTAATAAGCATCGTTGCTTACGGACCATCCCACATCACTAATACTAATGGGGCAATAACTTGAGCAAGAGCAGCATGTGGATGGGTATCATCACAAACCAAGCCTCGAGCCATCAAATCTGTAATTGGCTTCTTACGCTCATCGTATTCGTTCGAGTTTATATGGTAAACAAGTATATAAGGAGAATTCAACTTTGAAATAAAATCTATGACAAGTTGAGCAATGCTAACTAGCATCTACTCAGAAGAGGTATTGTCTTTTTCGCTAATAGGATTTGGATCCCATTGTTGAATTTTTATCTAACCAAGCTCTTAAGACAATTTCCAAAGTTGTAGTTCATCCCTCCTGTCTGGACATCATCGGTGGGTATACTGTTGAAATGAATTTCATATCTGAATAACTCCGTTTAGGGTTCCATAAGTAGCACACAAGAATCTCATCTTTGACATGTTGGATTACTTTAAGGAGTAACCACCCAATAGGTGAAATGTTTGTCAGGATGTCTAGCAATTATGTCGACAAAGTTCGTTCCTTTTTAAGTAATGATTTCTCGGACTCACTATCTTCTAAAACAGCCTCAACTAATCCAGCTGGAATCTCTCTAATTGGCTCTTCTCGAATTACTAGCATCTCTTCCCGTCGGCATGAAGTTGATGCTCATCTAGGATGCCTACTCTTTCTTGTGGAACTTTCTATCTCTTCAAACTCAGTGAAATAAATCATTCTTCGGTCGTGTAATTTGATTCAATATGCCCAAATATGTGACACTTGAAACACTTTCAGGCTGGGACGGATTTGAGAATGCGGATTGGTTCTAATTATTCTCCCCTTTGAGCTAATGTCTCCCCTGGCGGAGCCGACTTGGATGTTCCCCTAAGTGTACTCTGGCTATAAGATCCTAGGGTTGAAACTTGTCTATTAATATATGATTGTTGGCCAGTGATGTGGTCCTTCCACTTTTGGAACTGGAGACTGAGCATCCGATTTGTAATGAGCTGGTAGGTATTGACACTGCATCTCACTTTTCATCTTAAACCAGGTATAAATTTTACACTTCTCTTCTCACTGTCAAAATATTTAAATTCGCCCACCACTAAGATGCAGTTTTCCTTAACTTGTTGGAGGTTAATTTCACTCTTTCGCCCGAATAGATGTCCTGACACACAACCACATTCCAAAATCCAGTGCCACTCGATGAACTCGTCTAGATCCGCGTGTTGTTGAGAGATAGCAAATTCACCTTTACTTTAAACACTAGCTTCTCCAAAATTTTATTGCAAATCTTCGGGTAGTGAGTCTTCATCTCGGGGATCAAATGGAATTATTGCGACCCTATAGATAGCCTTCTCTCAAAAGTGATGAGCCTCTGTTGCAATTGGAAGGTTTCTCACTACATATCCCCCCCAGAAATCTTATCGACACATCTTTATGGATTTCTCATAAACAAATCCTTCGATCAAGCTTTTGGTTATTCTCCTCCGTGACATGGCTAGGATTTAGATTTGGGTAGGTGAAAGGTGTATAGAGGTTGTGTAGGGTGATAAAAAAAATATTTGGGTGGCCGATATAAAAAATCAGCAAAGACGAGTTTTGGGCGGAGATAGGATTGAGCATTGGTGGATGCTAAAAACCCTCGGATAGGACTAGGGTTAAGTTGTCTCTACTTCCAAATGATACCGGAATTAACCTAAATAATAATAGAAGCATAAATATTAATACTGAAAGCAAATGTGTGATTACAACCCACAATCGAAACAATAAAAAAAAGCAAACACAACAAAATATATCCAAAGATGGTGATCGATTTGGAGAGTGGAAGGCAGAAGGATGGTGCTAAGTTGAGGATAGTTGTAGGAGGCGGATTGGCAAATTGTGTTAGATTGTCGTCAAGAAAAGTGGTGGTTGTTCGGCTGAAAGACAGCAATCAACTACCGGTTGAAGTGCTGGAAGAGCAACAAAAAGCCGAGAGCATTAATCGGAGTGGTGGCAGCAAACGGGGATGACGGCGACAACAACGAGAATGTGTGTGACTGTGAGNTGAGCATTGGTGGATGCTAAAAACCCTCGGATAGGACTAGGGTTAAGTTGTCTCTACTTCCAAATGATACCGAAATTAACCTAAATAATAATAGAAGCATAAATATTAATACCGAAAGCAAATGTGTGATTACAACCCACAATTGAAACAATAAAAAAAAGCAAACACAACAAAATATATCCAAAGATGGTGATCGATTTGGAGAGTGGAAGGCAGAAGGATGGTGCTGAGTTGAGGATAGTTGTAGGAGGCGGATTGGCAAATTGTGTTAGATTGTCGTCAAAAAAAGTGGTGGTTGTTCGGCTGAAAGACAGCAATCAACTACCGGTTGAAGTGCTGGAAGAGCAACAAAAAGCCGAGAGCATTAATTGGAGTGGTGGCAGCAAGCGGGGATGACGGCGACAACATCGAGAATGTGTGTGACTGTGACACAACAAAGGGAGGATTGTCCCGGGGCTACGACAATGAGGGGGATGGCTGGACAACGAAGATGGGTGGTTGGAATGAGTGGCAGCAAGGTGGGAGGTGACCAAAAGGGATGACAATAGTGGATGTGGTGGTTGGCTGCTTGAGTTGTAGGAAAACAACATAAGTGTTGTCTGATGATTCCAACATGGAAAGGCAGTGGCGGCTANGGTGGGAGGTGACCAAAAGGGATGACAATAGTGGATGTGGTGGTTGGCTGCTTGAGTTGTAGGAAAACAACACAAGTGTTGTCTGATGATTCCAACATGGAAAGGCAGCGGCGGTTGCAGCGGCAGAGAAGGAATGGTTGCAAAGGAAGGAAAGTTAAGAATAAATACTCCCTCGAGAACGAGTTACACTCGGAGCACCACTCGACCCTTGGAAGAATATCACCACTTCAGACGAGTTAAAACCGGAATACCATTGATACAAGCCTAAAAAAGAGGAACCGGGATGCCAACAACTGTCATGAACAAAAACGCTATAAAAACTAACCCTAGACTCTCCGAAATATAAATATATAATAATTGGATAAATATGAGCGGGCCCCTTGACTTGAAAGAGGTAGTTAGCTAGACCGAACCGATTCGAGCTAAGGATGAGCATCTGACATCCGTTTCCACGTCAATTGCTCGATCTTGTGTTTATCGCCCACTCCAACATCCATCGACCGCACAGCATCAGCATCCAGCTCATGCAGTCTCGTGTGTCCCGTGTCAGAAGAGACGCTTTCACGTCAATCTTCCAAGGTTAAGGGAGTTTCAATCTCATCAGTCAAAGCTTGTCTCCTCATAGTATGATGTCAGGTCTATCACGATGAAGATAATAAAGCTATTGTAACTTCCCACTGTCAATCCTAAATGTATTGTCGTTCCAAAGCACATCTTAGTAAAATAAGTATCGATCATATTTTAGTATAACTTGAGCTGGACTTGCATGTGGATGGATATCCTCACGAAGTAAGCCTTGAGCCATCAAATCTATAATTGCCTTGCACTCGTACTCGTCCCAGTGTATCTGTAAACAAGTACGTAACGAGGATTCAACTCTAGGATGAAATTTATGACGGGACTCACTAAAAATTACTCAGTAGAGGCCTTCTCTTCTTCTCTAGTAGTACCTGGATCCCATTATAGAATTCTCTTCCTTACCAAGCTTCTAAAATAATTTCCAAATTTGTATTTCATCCCTCCTGTTTAGACACTGCTAATGGATATACTATTGAAATGAATTTAATATAACCTTTCATAAGTAGCTCGCAAGCTTCTCGTCTCTGACATATTGGACCACTTTCAGGGGTAACCACCCAATAGGTAAACTATCAGTCAGAATATCTGGCAATTTTGTCAACAGTGGTTGTCCCTTTTCATTTACCAATATCTTGGACTATCTTCTAGAAAAACCTTGATTAAACCAGTTGGAGTCTCTCACAAACTCATCTTGAATCACTAACATCTCATCCTCATCAGTTTGAAGTTGAGGCTCATTTATGACATCTTCACCTTTCTCAAGTCATTGTCTATTTCTTCAACTGCTCCCTACTCAGTGAAATAGATCAATTATCTGGTTGTGAAACCTGATTCAAAATGCCCAAATTGGAGACACTTGAATATCTCTGGGCTGGGACGAAGTTGGAAATGCAGATTAGCTCCACCTGCTCTCCCCTCTAAACAAGTGTTTCCTCAGACAGGTCGAATTTGATGTTCCCCTAAGTGTACTATGTCTATAAGAACCTAGGGTTGAACCTTGTTTGTTAAAATATGGTGGTCTCCAGATGATGTGTTCTCTCCACTTTTGAAGTTGGAGAAGGAAAATCCAGCTTGAAATGAGTCAGTAGGTTCTAGTGTTGCATCTCCTGTTTTATATTTAGACCAAATAGTAATTTTACTCCTCTCCTCCTGTTGTCGAAGAATCTTTAATTTGTCCACCACTAAGATGCACTATTAACTTGTTAGCAGCTAATTTTACCATTCAGTCAGGTAAGACGTCCTGACAATCAATGACACATTCCAAGGTCCAGAGCAACTCGATGAACTCATCTGTATCCGTGCGACCGTCGAAAGATGGTTAATTCATTTTTACTTAAAAAGTATGGCTTCTCCAATATTTTATGCAAAATCTTCGAGATAGTGGGTCTTTATCTTGGGAATCAAATGGAATTTGTTTGATCCCTCAAGATGGTCTCCTCTCGAAGGCGGCGATCTTCTGTTGCAGTTAGAAGATTTTCTACTGCATATCATCTATAGAAATCTACTGAACACCGCTTTGTGGATTTCTCATAAAAGGCATTGTCGCTTTTACCCCTCTCTCAGGTCTTCAGTTATTGTCTCTTCGGTGGCATAGCTAGGGTTTGGGTAGGTGGAAGAGCGTGTATAAAGGTTGTGTAAGGTGATGAAGAAAATTTTTGGGTGGTCGATATAAAAAATCAGAAATGTGAAGAGCTTTGGGTGGAGATAGGGTTGGGTATTGGTGGATGCTAGAAACTCTCGCATAGGACTAGGATTAAGTTGGCTCAAATATTAAATGATATCGGAGTTAGCCCAAACAGAAATATAACCACAAATATCATTACTGAAAGCAAAAAAGTGATTACAATTACACACACTTGAAAAGAAAATACAACACAAACAAACACAGCTAAATGTATCCACAGGTGGTGGTCGGTTTTGAGAGTTGAAAGCAAGAGGATGGCGACGAAGCGGTGGATGCCTGTAAGAGGCGGAAGGGGAAGTTGCGATGGGTTCTTGTGGGGAAAGGTGAATGTTGGTCAACTAAATGACAACAAGCAGCGACTGGTTGGAGGGCTAAAATTGCAGCAAACAGCTAAGTACAACAGTTCAGAGTAGCGGCAGCAAGCGGGAATGATGACGCAATGGTAGGGAATGTGTGGGATTGAGGGACAACAAAGGAAGGGTTGTTCTAGGGTTGCGACAACGAAGGGAGATGGTTGGACAACAAAGACAAGCAGTTGGAATGAGTGGCACAAGATGGGATTTGATGTGAAGGGATGGCGGCATGTGGAAGTGGCAGCTGACGATAGGTTTCATGAAGACAACAAGAGTGCTATCTGCTGGTTCCGACAACAAGGAAAGGCAGTAGTGGCAGAAGCGGCGAAGTGTTGATTGCAAAGAATAGGAAGTCAAGGTTAAATACTTCCTCGGGAATGAACTTCGGTTGGAGCACCACTTGACCCTTGAAAGAAGATCACAACCTTAGGCGAGCTACTGTCGGAGTACCACCCGCCTTTAGATACAGCTCTAAAAGGGAGGAACCCGAACGTCGACGGCTGACCTGAATAAAAACACGACAAAAATTAACCATAAACTCTCCATAACACAAATATATAAAAATAAGATAAATATGCATACGTGGATCCCTTTGTCGCGACCAGGCCTGAGATTTGAAATTAACCAAAAAGTTAACGAACGATCGCACAGTGAAAATTAATTATCTGCTATTCTATTTATATTACTAACAACTTAATATTCAAATAATCCATGAGTCACTAAAGAAAATAATTAAATTAAAATGTAGAAATTTGTATCTTTACGGTTGTTGTTCTTATCTCCTATACACATTTGTTCTTCTTTTATTCATCTTATTCAAAAGCGTAAAATCTAAAACAAATATCTAACAAACATAATAAATTATCTAAAAATGGGTAACATACTTCTAAACTACAATAACCCAAAAAAGAAAATAAATATGCATGTTGGTCTTTCATAACTCTATAAGAAATCTTAGAATATGTTAATTTTTTATATTTCTATAAAAAAACTTTGAATATACTAATGCATGTATCAATGACATTACTCAATGAAAATACTCAAATATTTTGCATGCATTTTAGTTAATTTTACTTTTACTTTTACTTTACTCTTTACATACACATTTGTCTCTTTGAGGATCGCCGTAAAAAAAATCTAGCACACCCTTTGCCGATATTATCTCATCAACATAGTGAGTAGCGATTTAAACATCGCAATTGTCTGAGGTGAAAAGGTCTCAAGTCGCCCCTAACTGATATTCTCTCGTCGGTACAATAGTTAGTGATCGAAGCATCATAATTGTCTGGGGTGGTGAGCCTTGTCTACTCGACCTGGCCGATATTCTCCTGTCGGCATAGTTGTTAGTGACATAAGCATCACAATTTTATGTGGTGATAGAAAAATCTATAGACACAGGTACATCGGTGTCCCCTACCTATATCATTAGAGAGTGAACTCTATTTAACATGCACATACAAGCATAAAAACATTCATAAACTATTTCATTTTTCATAACATGTGTAATTACACTGTTGTGCAACTAATCATTCAATTTTAATATTCAAGCAAATTTTGTTAATCGCATTATTTTTCTTATCATATGATTAATTTACCTAAATTTACGGAGTTATCCAATGACTAGCTTCCACACGCTTGTTTCTATCTCTCCTCCGGTAAACAACTTGAGATCTGTAAATATCTTAGGATTTCATAATATATTGGCTCATAAAGTGATTTAACCCAAAATATAATGGATTTACTAAAACATACCTCAAACGGATTTTACGGCACAACCCAACCTTACCAATACCTCCAAATCTTCTTCTCTCTTCTTATCGCTTCAGTCTTTTCTAATCTTTGTTGATTTGTCTCTTAAAATCCTTACGAAAGTTTACAAATCAATTTTGTCACTTTCAACGCAACATCGTTTCCACTACGGCTACGTGAAATGAAAAAGCTACATGATTTGTGACAAATCTCAAAATGAAAATGTGATGAAGGAATATCTCATATAGTGTAAATAAGTGTTTCGTACCATTAGATTTCATTATGGAACCAGGAAACCTAACCAACGGCTACTTGCGAGTTATGACTGTTCTGCGATCACGTCTGTGTTATAGTGTTGTGTCGCAGCCTTCTCGCATCTGTCGAGCGCAACTTAGAACAGAGAGGTGCTTCGTACGACGAGATAGAGAGGTGGGAGAGTAAATCGATGGCTTTGGAGAGGATTCCCCCATCCAACACATCTTAGAGGTAAATATCACGAGGGTAGGTCGGTAGGAACAGTGAAGCCGGATTAGAGAGAGATTTAGGTGTAATTAAAGTTTAATTAGTTTAATTAACTCAATGTCTTATAAATTTCATCTCTATCATTTCATTTATAATTTACATTTAGTGTTATATAGTGAATCGATCAAATAAACATGTAGAATTTTATAAAATTATTTCGATTGAATTTTGAGAAAATCAAAATTTAGAGTACATTTCAAAGTTATCAAAAAATTTACATGGTTTTTTTTAAATCGATTATTACACCCTCTACTTGAAAAGAAGCATTATTAAGTTGGAGCAAACCGATCCAGGCTGCAGATGAGCATCAGACGTCCATTCCCATAACAATTGCTCACTCCTGCGTCCATCTCCTGCTCTCGTGTCCGTCTCTTTGCTCGCCTCAACCTCTTGCTCCTGCAATCTCGTGTCCCGTGTCAAAAGATAAGCTTTCTCGTTAATCTCCCGGGATTGGAGGACCTTCAACCTCATCCTTCAAAGCTTATGCCTCCTCATAGTATGAAGTTAAGTCAGTCACATTGAAGATAACAAAGCTACTGTAACTTCCTAGTAAGTCAGTCTGAAATGTTTTATCGTTCAAAAGCACATCTCAGTAGAATAAGTATACATTCACTTTTGCCATAACTTGAGTGGAGCAACATGTGGATGGGCATCCTCACGAGCCAAGCCTCAAGCCAACAAATATGTAATAGGTTTCTTCCACTCATTGTATTCGTTCAAATGTATCTGATAAACAAGTATGCAAGAAGGATTCAATTTTGGGACAAAATATATGATATGTTGGGCATCTCTTATTAAAAATCACTTAGAAAAGGTCATTTCTTCTTCTTTGGTAGGACCTAGATCCCTTTATAAATTTTCTTCCACAGCAATTTCAAAGTTGTAGTTCATCC
>JXCR01108859.1:0-33099 GCA_002079205.1 Phalaenopsis hybrid cultivar | reverse complement strand
GGAACCGTGGGATCTTGACCGGTGTCGCTTTAATCAACTTTAATATGCCCATAATAAAATTTAAAGAACTTTAATCATAGGGTCACCTGATTTGACATTATAACCAAATGACTTTAAACAAAAAAAACTTAAACTCTGCTACAACAAGGAAGGAGCTTACATGGTGGGCAGCCCGGCCATCTTCAACAGCAAGAGGATCTACACTAATACATCATTCCTTAGCTTTAAAATAACAAAGCCATAGGAATTCGAGGTTGTTTGCCTAATGCAACATAAATCCTTAAACATATTTTTAGGCATTTGTACAATCCTGTTGTACAATCTAAGCCCTAACTCGCCTTAGAATTCTAAGGTTGTCGTTCGTCATGACCTAAATCCTCATATCTTCAAGTTTATTTGTGTTGATTGCTTCACACAAATGTAAATCCTATAAATCCTCACATCTTCAAGGTTATTTGTGCTGATAATTGCTTCACACAAATGTAAATCCTAATAAACAAGGTTGTCATTTGTCATGACCTAAATCCTCACATCTTCAAGGTTATTTGTGTTAATTGCTACACACAAATGTAAATCCTAATATCCTCACATCTTCAAGGTTATTTGTGTTGATTGTTTCACACAAATATAAATCCTAACAAAAATATTGCAGGATGAAACATCTAAATGATTTCTCCTAAATTGAAGCCAAATAATAGGATAGCTTGAGTTCTTCAAGGTTATTTGTGCTGATTGCTTCACACAAATGTAAATCCTAATAAATAAAAATTTATCTTCAAGATTATTTGTGCTGATTGATTCACACAAATGTAAATCCTAATAAATAAAAATTGCGCATCTTCAAGGTTATTTGTGCTGATTGCTTCACACAAATGTAAATCCTATTAAATAAAAAAATTGCAGAGTTATTTGTGCTGATTGCTTCACACAAATGTAAATCCTAATAAATAAAAAAATTGCAGGACGGAACATCTAAATGATTTCTCCTAAATTGAAGCCAAATAATAGGATAGCTTGGGAAGTCACCGATGACATTTAAATGATTTCTCCTAAATTGAAGCCAAATAATAGGATAGCTTAGGAAGTCACCGAAATTCATCTAAATGATTTCTCCTAAATTGAAGCCAAATAATAGGATAGCTTGGGAAGTCACCGAAGATCTCCTTCGGATCCGTGACATCCTCTAGTGTTTCCTCCTTTGGATTCCAAAACAAAATGTTTCAAATTTGAACCAATCCCCCTTCACACTTCTTAGTCCAATATCTTCGAGAAAATAAAATGTTCCAAATTTGAACCAATCCCCCTTCACACTTCTTAATCCGATATCTTTGAAATGTCTTAGGAAGTCACCGAAGTTCTCCTTCGGATCTGTGGCATCCTCTAGTGTTTCCTAATAGCTCAGGAAGTCACCGAAGTTCTCCTTCGGATCTGTGACATCCTCTAGTATTTACTCCTGAACTTAGGAAGTCACCGAAGTTTTCCTTCGGATCTGTGACATCCTCTAGTATTTCCTCCTTTGCAGCTTGGAAAGTCACTGAAGTTCTCCTTTGGATCCGTGACATCCTCTAGTGTTTCCTCCTTTGGATTCCAAAACAAAATGTTCCAAATTTGAACCAATCCCTTTCACACTTTTCCTCCTTTGGACTCCAAAACAAAATGTTTCAAATTTGAACCAATCCCCCTTCACACTTGTTGCCTTTGGACTTCAAAATAAAATGTTCAAAATTTGAACCAATCCCCTTTCACACTTCTTAGACCTCTAGTGTTTCCTCCTTTGGATTCCAAAACAAAATGTTCCAAATTTGAACTAATCCCATTCATACTTCTTAGTTGATATCTTTGAAATGTCCTTACCATTTGAACTCTTAAAGGTAATTTTTCTTGATTTTATTGAGAGTATTCTTAGGTAACTTCAGTTACATAAGACGTGAAGATTAATTTTCCTTGATTTCTATCGAGAGTATTCTTAGGTAATTTCAGCATTTGAACTCCTTGAAGGTAATTTTTCTTGACTTTTATCGAGAGTATTCTTAGGTAACTTCTGTATTTGAACTCTTTGAAGATAATTTTTCTTGATTTTATTGAGAGTATTCTTAGGTAACTTCATTTGAACTCCTTAAAGATAATTTTTCTTGATTTTATTGAGAGTATTCTTAGGTAACTTCACAAATTTGAACCAATCCCATTCACACTTCTTAATCCAATATCTTTGAAATGTCCTTACCCAACAAAATGTTCCAAATTTGAACCAATCCCATTTGTACTTCTTAATACAATATCTTTGAAATATCCTCACCGTTTGAACTCCTTGAAGATAAGTTTTCTTGATTCTATTGAGAGTATTCTTAAGTAACTTCTGTTAAACTCCTTGAAGGTAATTTTTCTTGGCTTTTATCGAGAGTATTCATAGGTAACTTCAGTTATATAAGATGTAATTAACTATAGGGGCTTGCCCTTATAGGAAGCTTTTCCCAAACCCAGCATAATACAAACCCCCTTGAAGGTAATTTTTCTTGATTTTTATCGAGAGTATTCTTAGATAACTTTAGTTATCTAAGATTTAAAGGTAATTTTTCTTGACTTTTATCGAGAGTATTCATAGGTAACTTCAGTTATCTATGATGTAGGTATTTTTTCTTGATTTTTATCGAGAGTATTCTTAGGTAACTTCAGTTATCTAAGATGTATTAACTATAGGGGCTTGCCCTTATAGAAAGCTTTTCCCGAACCCAGCATAATATAAACCCTATATTATAGGGGCTTGCCCTTATAGGAAGCTTTTCCCGAACCCAGCATAATATAAACCCTATTTAAATTTTCCTTGATTTCTATCGAGAGTATTGTTAGGTAACTTCAGTTATCTAAGATGTAATTAACTGTAGGGGCTTGCCCTTATAGGAAGCTTTTCCCGAACCCAGCATAATACAAACCCTATTTAATTTTGGGGCTTGCCCTTATTCTTGATTTTTATCGAGAGTATTCTTAGGTAACTTCAGTTATCTATGATGTAATTAACTATAAGAGCTTGCCCTTTTAGGAAGCTTTTCCCGAACCCAGCATAATATAAACCCTGTTTAATTCCTTATATTAAATAGGGGAACTTGTCAGCTAATACATTGGTTTCATAGACCAAACGGATGTCATAACTTTCTTTATNAATGTTGGGATTCTACGCAAGTATACATATCATTATCAAGTAATATAAGACTTTCTATTTAAGTCCCAAATAGCAAACCCATGAGGAAGGTTTAAATTTGAAATGATAAATTAACTACGAAAATCACAGAAATAAAATGAAATTACTGTCACTAATTTTGAATGTTGAAGATACTACGAAAGCTAAATTATTAACTAATACCAGAATTTAAATACAAAGTTTAAAACAACAACTGCTAAACTATGTTTATGTGATGAAGTTTTCTAATATGAAAAAGCATCTTTCCCACTACAGCAATCTTTTTGGTGAAATTAGATGAGATAAATTGTTTAAATATGTATTTTATCAAATAGAAGCAATTTTAATTCTCTATCTAGATTTAGTTTTATAGAAAATCATTGGCTAATCTTAGGTTGAGTCC
Source organism: Phalaenopsis hybrid cultivar (assembly GCA_002079205.1). Lineage (NCBI taxonomy): Eukaryota > Viridiplantae > Streptophyta > Magnoliopsida > Asparagales > Orchidaceae > Phalaenopsis > Phalaenopsis hybrid cultivar. The sequence goes on along the minus strand of JXCR01108859.1, from coordinate 29,521 downwards.
CTAAATCCGTGGCTAAGCTACGAAGATATTGGCTCCCATTACAGAGCTCCAGCTTTCCTTCCCCTGAAAGCTAACTCTGGCTTTAGTTCTTAGACACTAAGATCAAATTAGAGATTTGAGTTTGTCACCCTAAAAATCTCCAATTCTACACTCAACAATGTATATTTTCCTATTTATTTGCACTTAATCCAATGAATGAAACATCCTTTATGGAATTAAATGAGATTCTCACTCTGTTGTAGAATTCATACTCCACTTCTCAGATCATATGTTTCACAACATATTTTAACAACTCAATGGGCTAGATTGAAATGCAAATTAAGAGCAGAGTTGAAAAACCATCACAATTTATTTTATATTTTAACATTGGCACATCCAAGTTATTTCTTCATTTTACTATATCTCAGAGTAGGGAGAAAGATAAAGTAAAATACTAAGACTTTATGAGAAAGATACAACAAAACACAAATTTCATATAAAAAGGAAATTCATACAACAATAATAAACAAACAACATTTATCTGAACCTTTTTCTCAAAGCAAATCCTTCGTAGCCTCTCTTAAGAAATGTAGGAAGAAGAAATCTCTCACTTCTTTACCTCTCCAACACTTCTTAGAGAAAAATTCACACTTAACCTCACCACACAAACTCAAAACTATAAAGAAAATAACCAAATAATGGTGTGGAATGGCGTGGAAGGATGTAAAAGGGGTGTAGGCGTGCAAAGAGGACTTCTGAGGGAGTGAAGGAGCTTGAAGAGATGTAAAGGGGCTTCTTTTCTGAACAATTTCGACTCTAAATAGATCCTAAGGTTATTTCTCCAATAGGTGCATCCAAAAACTCTTTAAAAAGCGTTCAAATTTGTCGAATCTTCTAGAAATAGGGTTGCACTGATACTGACGTCGTCGATCGCAGAGGCCATTTAATTAAATCGGGTTCTTTGTCAAATGGCATCGTCCGCGTGTAACAATTTTTCAATAATTCCATTTTAACTCCAATTTCCATCCATTCTGGTTTCTTTTTTGCTCCAAGTCCTAAAACTCAACAATCTGCAGTAAAATATGAAAAATACCTTCCATTAAAGTGCAATATGACAAAAAAGAGTATGAAATATGGGTCTAAAAATGCATATATTTTTTGTGTTACTCGCCATGGCATGAAATTTTTAGGGTTCATTCCTTAAGACAGGAGTTATGTTCTCTGATTTTCTCAAGGTCAGAGAGCATCTCTACGCTTCTAATCCTAATTTTTATGCTAGGATGGCTATTTTGACAAATTTTTTTTATACAAATTAAAATACCATCTGGAAAATTATGGGAATACATTTAGTAGGTTTCTAATGGTAACATAAGCTTAAGAAAAATATCATTGTGATTTGAATAATTTTGTAAATTTCTACATTTGATTAAGCGCATATATCTTGTATTAATTTATGAAATAAACATTAATAAAAAATCAACAAAATCAATTCCATATTGTGTGTCAAAATCATGTTAACCCACTCTAAAAAATTGAAATTGTTTGATTATGTTTAAGCAGTAAAGTTGATTTTCTAAGAAAACATTATATTTTTGTACAAAAATAAATATATTAAATTAAATACAAAGAGGAAGATTATGAAAAGTAGTTTTCTAAGTTCCTTGTGATCAGGAGCACTTAGGAAAAATAAAAATCATTTTTAATAAAATACTTTATTTTTGGGCATTGTTTTGAAATAAAAATAATTAAAAATTTCAAAATTACAAAAATAGTTCAAAATGTTTCAAATTGTTTTTTGATCACTTGAGGCTCTTTAAAATATTTTTTCCAATTTTTCTAAATTAAAAATAAATTTCTAAAGATGTAAAATGTATTTTCCTATTCTTCTCATTAAAATAATTATAATAAATAAATTATAAATCATAAAAATATAAAATTTGTTTATTTGAGTTCTTTGGACTCAGAGAGGTTTAATAAAAATATAAAAAGTAATTTTGGTAAATAAAACACAATCCTATTTAATTCAATCACTAAAAATTATTAAATAATTATAAAATTAAATTACAAATTTGATGCAAAAAAATCATAGTATTTTGCCTAAGTATTTTCTCTGACCTAAGGAAACCTTTAATACTTTTCTCATAAACTAAAAGCATAAATTTGATCATTTAAATAAATAAATAAATGAAAAATCCTATTTTCTAAGCTAAAATAATTATTTAAATTCTAAAATAATTATTTAAATTAAAAACTGAAAACACCAATGTTTTATCCTCCGGTGTTTTAATTACCCTATGGGTAGAGCACTCTAAAAAGCTCTTATGTCACTTGAATTATGATTCATGAGTTACGAGGTGAAGAGCCCCATGGGTCAAGTAGTCATTCTGGATTTTGGTCTCTTAATCAAAATTTAGTATTAATCAAAAGAGAATTGGGCAATTTTGATCCTAATTTAACTAGTTTGGATGAGTGAAACATTATGGGTAAAAGGTAGAAACGAACTTGCCACCTTTCCATGATAAGAATAAAATTATAAATTTTCTAAATTATCACATTTGGAAGTTGATCAAAATCAAAGGATTCTCAAGTGATGGGCTTAAATTAGGGCGAGGATGTTCCACTTATGATTAAGTCCGCAATTAATAAATGATCCGACTTCTTTTAATCAGAATCCATATCACCTAATTTAAAATTCTAACATTCACCAATTCTCTCTTCCATTAGAATCATTAAAGGGCTTGGTAGTTAACTTGGCTCAATTTTAAAATTTGTTTTGATGGGATTTAGAAAATGATGTTATTGATGATTAATATCATCAATCCCAACTTCAGTGGTGTGTATCAAGCCTTTAATGACAAAAACTTGCCTTAGGGGCAATCACCCACATAACTTTTAAGTGAGATATCAACTGATTTATTGAGTATTCTGCCCTTAGAATGAGTAAAATGTTAAAGTTCACCGAGTAATAGGGTAATTTTAAATTAGCATGGGATGATTAATGGATCAATATGATAAGTTTAAAATGAACTCGGATATTTCAAGATATCTTCAAAGCACTAAGGTGCCATCCCCTAAATACTTTGAAATCTCTTGAATATTCCGAAGGACAAATTAAACTTCCTATATTTTCTTCTAGAATCATCCATTAAGATCTTTTGTGATTCAATAAGTCATAACTTGGGGTTTATTAGTTACACCTTCAACTACTCTTGTTTTAGCTTTTCTGTAATATTATAACTGCTTGGTTGAGTACTTTCCTTTACTTGCAAACTGAAACAACTTTTCAAAAATTAATGAACATTTTTTAAAACTAAAACAAATTATTTCAAAGGTAACCATAAATCCTTTGAAATTTCATTAAATTCAAAACTTCCTTTTGAATTTATGGGAGTCCCTCGGAGGAGGTAACCCATGGTTTCTAACGAGATCTCCCCGGTTTAAATGGGTTTCAAAACTCTTCTAAGCTAAGTAAGTTCAAAAGAAAATAGTGCTGTCAGAATGAGGGAACAACAGGATCCTAACCGGTGTCGCTCTAATCAACTATAACCCCCCCCCCATTTTATTTAAATAACCATGAAATTAGGTAACACTTGATTTGAAATCAGAACTTGACAGATTAAAAAACTTAACCTCTTAACCTAATACTTCTCTCAATCTCTACAATTTGACATTTCCAATACTTAAACTTGCTACGACGTGGAGCTTGGAGCTAACATTGTGGGCAACGCGACCATCTTTAACAGCAAAACATGTCTACACCAGCTAAACCATTCTTTAGAATTGTAAAACCAAGCCATAGGATTTTGAGGATGTATGCTTTGTGTGACATAAATCCTCAACTTATCTTTAGGCATTTGTATAGCCTTGCTATACAATTTAAGCTCTAACCTGTTTTAGGATTCTGAGGTTGTCGTTCGTCACAACATAAATCCTCACATCTTTGAGGCTATTTGTGTAGTCGTTTCACATGAATGTAAGCCCTAATTAATAAAATCAGTAGGATGAAACATTTAAAAAATCTCTCTTTGAAATTGAAACCAAACCATAAGGTAGATTGGGAACACGCCGAGCTTCTCCTCAGGATCTGTGACATCGCCTGGTTCTTCTTCCTTTAGATTTCAAAAATAAAATGTTCCAAATTTGATTCATTCCCTTTTCACACCACTTTGTCCAATCTCATTGAAAAAGTCATACCCTTTGAACTTCTTGAAAATAATATCCCTTGATACTTGTCAAGAGTTTTTTTAGGTGACTTTAGTTATCTAAGATGTAATTAACTATAGACGCTTGCCCTTATAAGAAGCTTTTCCGAACCCAACTTAATATAAAATCTATTTAATTCTTTATATTAAATAGGGGAACTTGTCGGCTTATAATAAAAATGGTTTTGCAGACCAAACGGATATCATACATTTCTTAATTTATTTGATTGAGCCTCACCGTCAAGCCATGTGTCTATCTTTCGAGATGGATACATAGCTTAAAGTGTGGAGCTCTTTCATTTGAACCAGAAAAAATGTGGGATTAGTTTGATTTCATATTTTTCTAAAATTAAATACTTATATGCAAATTAAATATCCCTCCGAAGCGAGTGACGGGATTCTGACTCCGGTGACCAACAAGTTCTACAGGACTCCCCCTTAAAATTGTGTCGACGTCCTATCATACCAAATATCTTTAACGTTTAGAATTTACCATCATTATTATTAAATTTATAACTAAATTTACCATTATATTCATAAACTTAAGTATAGTCATTAAAGTTTAATCCCAATATCCCATGTCACGTTGACGTAATTTTAAAAATATAGTTAATTGAGGACAAATAAAATTTTGTTTACTTCTTTTCAAAACAAAATTTTTTTCCACCCAAACTTAAGTTCTTAAGAAAATTTTTTTTAAATATTTTAGTGCAAAATTTAGTAGGTGAAAGAAAACGGTCAATGCATGAAAATAAAAACTAACCTGCAGATGATTTCTGATTATGAAACTGGACTCTAGTATACTGTAGGTACTAACTTTAAAAACATACATACATTAAATGAGACATAATATGTTCAAAAGAATTTCTTGAAAATAAAAAACAAAAATACAAAAACTGAAAATACTAAAAATGCAGGAAAAGTAAAAATCTACTGTTACTATTACAATTTCAATCCACAACACAACATAAAAGTGTTTACTTCAACAATTCCCAAATAAAAGTAAATCACAATACAATCATAAATAACAAACAAACATCAAAACAAATTAAACTAGACTCATACAAATATCACTCTTCATCACCTTCTTGTTCAACATCATCATCTTCTTCTTCTTCCTCATCTTCATCATGAATAGCAGCATAAGAACTCCCAAATTATGAGGGAAATTGTTATTGCAGTGAAGTACCAGAATATTTCCGAGTTTCTAGCAAGGATCAATCTTTCGATCTTGCCACTCGGGTTTACAAACGCCAGTTCTTGGATCAATCTTCAGGTTTTCATTTCAGTATTATAACTATGTTGGCCCTTGAAGTTAACAAATCTTCGTGAATCAAAATCCTCGAACGACCTTCCTCTCTTTACTCAGGAAGCCATTGGAAAATCCATGAAAATTCAAATAAATTCCAAATAAATTGCCAAATAAAAAATCTAACTCCTCAAGGAAGATTATTTGGTAAGAAACTTTTTACCATGAGTTTTCTTCAAGCATTTTCATGAAAGAAATCCCAATTTTTCAGATCTTCCACAATGTAGGAAAAATACATGGTGAAAATAAAAAATTTCTAAATTAAAGTGAAGCTCTTACCAAGGGAAGATGAAATCGATGATTTTTGGCCTTCAAAATCTTCTCTATCGCCCTCAATGTAAAGCCCTTAGTGAAGGTTTAGAGGAAGGAGACGACCCAAGCACTAAAAATGGAGCTTTTCTATGTGATTTAGAGGTTTTCTAGGCAACTAGGCATGTTTGGATTTTTGGTGCATCATGCACCAATGCTCTATAAAACGTCGCAACATGCGTCAGAGCGTAAATTCACCAAATTTTGATTTTTGTTAAAATCTGCTCCATCTTGCTTTACGTCAACCTCTAATGAACTCACATGATCATTTTTAAACATAGATAAACATTATTCTAACAACAAACTTTCACAAACAACGCAAAACTCACTTTTCTATATAAAATCCGTTAATACAAACTAACATTTATCAAGCCAAAAAACATCTATTTCAGCATTTTTAAAGTAAGACAAACATACTATCACTTAAATCTAGACATCTAAATACAAAGCATAAATGCAGATAAAGTTCAATAATAAAAGTAAATGCAATATAACACAATAAAGTAACCAAAAAAAAGTATTAAATTAATTGTTTCGTGCTTAAAATAAGTTCAAACACCTTCTTCACTCTCGACCTCATGGACATCTCCCATATATCGGTAGTGCACATACAAGTTCTAAAAGGGTTGGTAAGAAAACTCATCAGTCAAATCCTCTCCAATCAAAGATTTTTTTCTTGAACTTATAGAACAAACCATCTTCAATACGACCAATATGTTTAAAATGTTCTTTAAGTCTCTAATCCAGATGATCGAACGTTGCAGAAATATTTTCTATTACATGCATTACATTCAAGATCTCTTTTTCTATCTTCTTAATCTTCTTCAAAAGGGCATTCAAATTGAATTAAGGCTAAATAGGTGATGAATTCTAAGATTGTTGATCCATCAGTACTTTCATATCATTTTCATCTCCCATTCCAGTACAACTGCAATAAACTTCGGGATCCATCGGCTTCCAAGTAAGAAACACTTTTTCTCAACATTTGTAAGGTACTTGCGATTGAGTACACATTAGGAAAATAGTGGTTGCATGTCTAAGCCCAGTTGCAGACCCATTCACAATCAACCCCAAACTGAACCAATATCAATAGGTTTTCCGGTTTGAAAATAAAAATTTAAAATAGTACTCTCCTTAGTCACCTTACTGATCTTCATAGTTGGAAGTAATTTTGATGCAATAAATAAGTTTCATGCCTTAGAAGTATGATTTAACAATGATGATGAAAAACTTACATTTCCATCTTCTCTAGCCTCCCAATTCGCATCTTCATCCGTAAGGTATCGGTAGAGTTCATTCATATTGTCTCTCATAGGGGTAAAATTCACATAATGGCAGATAAACACATTCTCAATCATAAACATCTCATTTATTCTTGAAGGAGTGAATTGGAGAAACCTACCTTGCACATAGAAAATTCATGGTTGATTCCATGAAGATTTGCATAAAACTCTTTCACCACAGGGGACAACAATGGCGGCAATAGTGTAACAAGCACTTCTTAACATCTCTGCGTAATGATCTCTTCAACTCAAGTATTACATGTGTTGAATCCTTGATTCACAAATCCCCTCTCTTTGATTAGCCTTTTCTTCACTAAAATACAATCATGCAACTTCTACACATCATAATTGACAAACTTTCTCTAGTTGAAAATTCCAAATCTCATAGTATTTTCAGAGTGGGATGCTATTGGATTTGAAATCTAGTTTCTTTTCCTTCATTTTCCCTCTTAAAATAGATGTAGGAATTAGTTTTAAGGAGTTATAAAGTAAAAAAACTGTCAAAAACTGCCTTTTGAAAATATTTAAGACAAAGTCATCACTGCGGCGCGTCATGCGTCGATTCTGGCACATCATGCTCTAGCTCCTGAAATTTTGTGCATCATGCACTGGTTCCAAAAACAATACTATTTCAATTTTGATCAATTAAATTCTCAATTTTTCCATAAAATTCATTAAATAAAGATATTCATAAACACTTTCCCAAATACACGAACTATATAAATACATTATTATAAATATACGTAAAATATTTCAAACAAAAACTTAAAACCAAAATAAATAATGATAAATATGGGTTGCCTCCCGCAAAGCACTTAGTTTAATGTCGTCAGCTCGACATTCATAGTCTTTATTCTGGGTGACCTAACATTATAGTCTACTTAAATGCTGGTCTTTCACCATCAAAATATGGTTTCAAACTGTGTCCAGTCACTTTAAATATCCTTCCAGTTTTAGGATCTTCAATGTTAATTGCTCCATAGGGATAGACTTTTATAACTTTGAATGGCCCTTTCCTCTTAGACTTCAGTTTCCAAGGAAATTATTTCAATCTTGTATTATATAATAAAACTTCCTATCTAGGTTCAAATTCTCATTTTATTATCTTTTAATCATGTCATTCCTTCATCTTTTCTTTATAAATCCCTGTATTATCATAAGATTCATTTCTAAATTCTTGAAGCTCATTCAATTACAATAATTTTTTCTCACCAGCTTCTTTCAAATTAAATTTGAATTCTTTTATGGCCCAATAAGCTTATGTTCCAATTCTACTAGCAAGTGACAAGTCTTCCAAAAAATTAATGTATAAGGAAACAATCATATATGTCTTTTATAAGATGTCCGGTATGCCCACAATGTCGTATCTAATCTAGCAGACCAATTCATGTTACTAGGATTAACACTCTTTTCCAAAACTCTCATAATTTTACAATTAGATACTTCTGTTAAACAACTTGTTTGGGATGATAAGCAGTTGCAATTTTATGCATTATATTTTATTTTTCTACCAATCTTGCAATTGTTGCATTTCTAAAATGAGATCCTCCATTGGTAATGATTACTCTTGACATTCCATAACTTACAAAAATATTTTTAATTAAAAATTTTGAAACACTCCGAGCATCACATTGAGGTAAAGTGATTGATTCAATCCATTTCAAAAGATAATCTTCTGCAATCAATATATACACATTTCTAAATGAAGTTATAAATGGTCCCGTAAAATACAATCCCCTTGCATCAAAAATTTAAATTTCCAATTTAAAATTTAGAGGCATTTCACTTCTTCTTGAAATATTACCTATTCTCTGACATTGATCACATGTTTTTATGTATATATTAACATTTCTAAATAGTGTAGGCCAATTAAAACCAGATTGCAAAATTTTATGAATAGTTCTTTCATTCCCAAAATGACCTCCAAATTCAAAATCATGACATTTTTGGATAATTTCCTGAATTTCTCTATAAGGCACACATCGTCTCATTGCTAAATCTTTGCGTTGTTTATACAAATAAGGGTAATCCCAAAAATATGATTTTACATCATCAATGAATTTCTTTTCCAGTTGTTTTGTTAACCCAAAAGGTAAAATACCACTAACAATATAATTTTCAATATCAGCATATCAAGGTATTTCCCATCATTTTACAACATAAAGTTGTTCAATAGGAAAAGTTTCATTAATATCATTTTCCATATTGAATATTTCTTCCTGTTCTAGCCTAGATAGATGATCAACAATTTGATTATCAGTCCCTTTCCTATCACCTATCATAAAATATAACACTTGCACCAGAAGTACCCATCTAATTAATCTTGATTTAGCATCCTTCTTTTGCATCAAATATTTAATGAATGAATGGTCAGTATGCACTATACATTTAGCTTCAATCAAATATGATCTAAACTTATCAAGAGCATAAACAATAGCTATTAACTCTCTTTCAATGGCGGTGTAGTTAATGTGAGCATCATTAAGATTTTTACTAACATAGTATATAACTTTAAATATCTTATCATGCTTATGCCCTAAAACAGCTCCAATTTCATTATCACTAGCATTGCACATTAATTCAAAAGGTTTCTCTCAATCATGTAAAACAATTATAGGAGATGTCATTAATTTTTCCTTTAAAGATTCAAAGGCTTTAAGGCAATCTTAGTTGAAATCAAATTTTGTATCTTTCTCCAGAAGTTTGCATAAAGGTTTAGAAATTTTTCAAAAATCTTTGATATATCGCTTGTAAAGTCTAGCATGTCCTAAAAAGCTCCTAACTCGTCTTATTATTATAGGTGGAGGTAGGTTTGATATTACCTGAATTTCTGCAGGATCTACTTTTGTGCTATTTTCTGAAATTTTATGACCAAGAACAATTCTTACTACAACCATAAATTTACATTTCTCCCAATTCAATACGAGATTAGTCTTTTCACACCATTTCAAAACTTTCTCTAAAAGATTTAGGCATATTTCAAATGAAGTTCCAAACACAGAAAAATTGTCCATAAAGACTTCAATCCCTTTTTCAGTTAATTCATTGAAAATTGACATCATACATATTTGAAATGTTGCATGTGCATTACATAATCTAAAGGGCATTCACCTAAAACAAAAGTTCCATAAAGACTAGTAAATCTTGTTTTCTCTTAATCCTCTGAAGAAATTGGTATTTTATGATAACCAGCATATCCATAAAGACTAGTAAATGTTGTTTTCTCTCAATCATCCGAAGCAATTAGTATTTGAAGTTAACAGGTATATCCATCTAGAAAATAAAAATATTTATGCCCAGCCAGCCTATCCAGTATCTGGTCCAAAAAGGGTAAAGGGAAATGATCCTTTCTGGTGGTAGAATTTTACTTTCCATAGTCTATGCAGATTCGCCAACCAGTGACTTGTCTTGTTAATATTAATTCATTATGTTCATTTGTCACTACAGTCACAACTCTTTTTTGGAACACAGTGAGTTGGTCTTACTCAAGCACTGTCTGAAATAGGATATATTATTCCAGTATCTAACCATTTTTTTAATTTCTTTCTTAACAACTTATTTCACGATATTATTTAATCTCCTTTCATGATCAGCTCCTGGTTTATTTGATCTTCCAATAAAATACTATGCATACAAATTGAAGGATTGATTCCATTAATATCAGCTAATATCCATCGAAAGGCTTTCTTATATCTTTTTAACATTTTCAATAACTATTGTTCTTGCTCATCAGTCAATTCTGAGGATACTATAATAGGTAATGTAGATAAATATCCTAAGAATGCATACTTTAAATCTATAGGAAGTGTTTTTAGTTCTAGTTCAGGAGGCTTCTCAATATATGAAATCGAATTATAATTACTTTCTACAGAATCTAACATCTCAAAATTTTTTTAAATTTAAACCAAATCTTCTTTACTCACTTCCATAAATTCGTCTTGAATTTTATCCTCATCTTGATATCTCATGTATTCCATTTTAAATTTATTTTCAAATGTTTTCTTGAAATATTCATGGCTTAAATATTCAATAATATATATTCTAAAGCATTTAATCTCTTGTTCTTTTGCAGGGTATCTCAATGATTTTGCAATATTAAATGTAACCTCTTGATCACTAACTCTCATAGCTAGTTCTACTTTCTGCACATTTATCAAACCTCTTCCGATGGCAAGGAATGGTCTTCCTAAAATGATAGTATTTTGTTTAACTTCCTCCAGATCTAATACAATAAAGTCTACAAGAAAGATAAATTTACAAGACTTACTAAAAAAATTTCTATAACTCTTTTAGGATATGTAATCGAACGATCAGCTAACTAAAGAGTTACACTCGTAGGTGAAATATATCCTAAGCTTAACCTTCTGAAAATTGATAACGACATAAGATTAATACTGGCTCATAAATTACATAAAGCTTTCCTATAAAATTGTTTATGAATAGCACAAAGAATTGTAAGACTTCAAGGATCATTAAGTTTTTCTAGAAGCTTTTTCTGAATTATTTCACTACAGTCTTCACTGAGTGCAACAGTCTTATTATCTACAAACTTTAATTTCTTCTTAAGTATATCCTTCATGAATTTCACATAGCTTGACATTTGTTCCAAAGCTTCAACAAATGGAATGTTTATTGTTAATTTCCTCAATATTTCTGAAATTTTAGAAAATTGGTTATCTCTATTTTTTGCTTTAAACTTTGAGGAAATGGAGGTGGTGGTCTTTCTACAATTATTTTCATTAATATAATAGGACATTCTGACTCAAAATAAAAATCTTCACCCGATTTTTCATTTTCCACCTCATCTTTTTCAAGTCCAACTTTTTCTTGAACCCTATTTTCCAATCCTTTTCCACTTCTAAGTTGAATAACTTTAATTTGCTCTTTGTTTTGATCTTTAGGATTTACTTCAACATTACTAAACAATATTCCTGGAGGTCTATTACTAACCGAGGTAGCAATACATCCCAATTGATTCCATGTTTCAAATTACAACTCCTTGACTTTATAATTGACTACCCATTTGCAATATCAATTCTTCCATTGATAACATTTTTTACATACTTTGGAAATCATTAAATCATGGAGGATAATAAGGTTTATAAGTTAGATTTTCTCGATTGTTGAAGTTTCCTAATGGGTTCACAGTGTTGTTTCCCCATTGCGGATTTGTATTATTAGATTTATTATTACACCAAATAAAACTTGGATGATTCTTCCAATAGAGATTACAGTAATTTGTAGAAGGACTATTAGAATGATTTTTATTACATTTAAGGTCTCAAAAGAAGATTGAGATTAAATTATTTGTCCCAATAAATTTTCCTCAAGCATAGGTGATGTTTGAGAATAATTCATTCCATATTGATCTATCTTCTTTAATATAACAACTATTTGTGTAGCTAAGATAGATATTGCATCAGAATCATGAATATTAGCTACTCTTTTTAGATTTACCCTTTTTAGAGGGCCATTGAAAATTATTAGTAGCCACCTCTTCAATTAATGAAAATGCCTCATCGAATGGTTTTGAAATTAATTATTCAATAACAGCAATGTCAATTATAGATCTAAGAGATCCAACCAACCCATTATAAAAAGTTTGAATTATTAACCAATCTGGCAATGCATGGTGTGGACACTTTCTAAAGAGATTTTCAATTCTTTCCCAGCCTTCATAAATTGATTCCCCTTCAAACTGACAAATGATGTGATATCATTTCTAATATTAATAGTTTTTGAAGGTGGGAAATATTTAGATAAGAATTTTTGTGGCAAATCTTCCCAAGTGCTAATAGATCTAGGTCCTAACAACTTTAACCACATTTTAACATTATCCCTTGATGAAAATAGATAAATTCTAAGTTTAACGACTTCATTCGACATTCATGGTATTTAAATGTAGCACACAATTCTAGAAAACTAGCAAGGTGTAAATTAAGATATTGAGTTGGTGTTCCCCTAAACTGATTGCTTTGAACCATTTGAATAATAACAGGTTTAAGCACAAATGGATTGACAACTACAGCAGGGTTTTGTATACTCAAATGAATGTCATCTGTTGTAGGATTAGCATAATCTCTTAAAGTTCTCTGATGATGTTCATTTTCATTTCCAGCATTACTTAAATTGCATGCCTTTTGCTAATATTATCTATCTTTTCTTATTGTTTTCAAATTTTTCTAATAGTTCTTTTTAATTCAGAATCGTGAGGTACTAAATTTTTAGATTTTACACTATGCATGAACAAATAAAAAAAGTAATTGAAAATAAGCAAACACACATAAATAAGAAAATGTTCAAGCTAAGCTTCAAACACTCTTTTTTTTTGTTTTTCTTTTAAGTAAAATAAAAATAACTTACTACTACTACTTTCTGTTACTTCCCTGACAACGGTGTCATGAACATGATGTGGGTGAATTTAGTGTGTTAATTTTGCAATTACATTTCAATATTACAAAATACACACGACAGATATAATAATAAATATGTAGCATAATCCCAAGAAAAAGAATTTTAATAAAAATAGTTTATCTTTAAAACTCTTTTAAATTGCCAAATACCCTATTAAAAATAATGCAAGTATACGTATCGCTCAAGTAAAAATAGGCTCTAATGGATTCCTAGATATTGATCCCACAGAGAAGTTGGAAATGCCTGTAAATAGTACCTAAAATTACAATTATAATTTAAACTAAAAAAAGGCAAAGTGCGAAGTTTGAATATTAACTACGAAAGAGAATACTACTTAAAATGCAGTTGAAACCAGAAGCTAAATTTTCAAAAAAAAATTACAAAAACTAAATGAATTTTTTTTTACAAAAAGTTAAAATTTAAGAAATCATCCTTCCTTTTACAATGAGCATATGGACTGTGAAGAAATTAAAATCATTTTGAAAATATATATAAAAACTGTTTTATACCAAATAATAGCAATCATATTCTTTACCCTCTTCTGGTGCTAAAAGGAACATTAACTAATCTAGAGTTTGGTCCATAATTTTGTGGTTAGGCTAGAAGTATGCAGGCTACCGCTCCAAAGCTTCCACTACTCCCTCCGTAAAGGCAAACAATCTCGCATTAAATTCCAATCAACTGGAACAAATTTAGGATTTTAATCTGCCACCTTTAAATCTCCAATTCTACATCCAACAAAGTATATTTCTCTATTTATTTGCACTCAATTCATTGTATGAATACTCTCCCATGAAATCTAATGTGATTCTTCCCATGTTGTAGAAATCATAGCCCTTTTGGAAGATATGTTTCTCAACACATTTTAATATTTAAATTAGTCATATTAAAAGTAAATGTAGATTGGAGTTCAAATCACTACAAATTATTAACATATAAAACCATAGAAAAAAAATTTACTTCTTCACAAAATCATATTTCAAAGTAGAGAGAAGGATAAAGAAGAATAGTCAGAATTCATGAAAAGGATACGACAAAACATGGATTTCATATATAACAATAAGTTTACAAAATAAAAGAAAAAAAAGACACAACATATGTCACAATCCTTCCCAAGAAAATCCTTATAAATTTTCTCTTTACAAGCAATCTAAATTGTCTCTTAGAAGTAGAATGAAGAAGAAATCTCTCAACTTCCCTCTTCTCTTACAACCTTAGAAGAAAATCTCCAAGCCCTTGACTTTCTCTCTTTATCTCTTCCTCTATGCTTTCACGCCACCCCCTTTTACGTCACTCATAAACTCCTTGAAGTCTTCTTCTTTTATTTTTGGCTGCCTCCTTCCAAAAAGAATTCAAATTTTCCTCTAAAATTCTCGCAAAAGGTTAACTCTTTTAAATTCAAAAGATGTGTCATTTGATCTAAGAGACATATCCCTTCATAAAAGAACCTGCCAAAGTGCTAGATGCATTGAATTACTCTAAAAGGACTTTAGAACAAGTGCTACTTTGAAAACTCTTGCAAAATTTGCCTCGAACAATCTTAGCCCTTAAAAAGTCATCTTTGGCGCATCTTGCGCATCATGCACCAAAGTTCTGTCAAACGGCACATCATGCGCCAGATTCCTAAAATTTGTTATTTTTGCTCCAAATTTTGTCTTTTTATGTACTGTTGCTTAAAATGCCTAAAATTGATATATCTGCAACAAAAATACAAAAAATAACCTTCTTTAAAGTGCCATATCACCAAAGTAGGCATAAAATATATACTTAAAACAACATATTATTTTGGTGTATCAACAGGTGATGTTTGAGAATAATTCATTCCATAGTAATTTATCTTCTTTGATATAACAACTATTTATGTAGCTAACATAGATATTGAATCAGAATCTTGAATACTAGCTATTATTTTCAGATTTACACTTTCAGAGGGCCATTTTAAATTTAAAATAGTCATCTCTTCAATTAATGAATATGCTTCATTGAATTGTTTTGACATAAATAATCCATCAGCAACAACGTCAATTAAAAATCTAAGAGATCCAACCAACCCATTATAAAAAGTTTGAATTATTAACCAATCTCGCAATGCATGGTGTGGACACTTTCTAAGGAGATCTTCAAATCTTTCTCAGGCTTCATAAATTGATTCCTCATCAAACTGGCAAAAACATGTTATATTATTTCTAAGCTTAGCAGTTTTTAAGGTGGAAAATTTTTAGATAAGAATTTTTGTGACAAATCTCCCCAATTTCACATAGATCCATGTGCTAACGAGTTTAACTACATCTTAGCTTTATCCCTTAATGAAAAAGGAAAAGTCTAAGTCTAATTGCATCATTTGACACTCCATCATATTTAAATGTAGCACATAATTCTAGAAAACTAGTAAGGTGTCAAATAGGATTTCAATTGGTGTTTCACCAAACTGATTGTTTTGAACCATTTGGATATTAACAGGTTTAAGCTCAAATGAAGTGGCACCTACAAGAGGGTTTTGTATACTCAAATGAATTTCATCTGTTGTAGGATTAGCATAATCTCTTAAAGGTCTCTCATGATGTTCATTTTCATTCCCAACATTACTCAAATTGCAAGCCATTTTGGTAATATGATCTATCTCTTTTTGTTGTTTTCAA
Organism: Phalaenopsis hybrid cultivar; assembly: GCA_002079205.1. Taxonomy (NCBI): domain Eukaryota; kingdom Viridiplantae; phylum Streptophyta; class Magnoliopsida; order Asparagales; family Orchidaceae; genus Phalaenopsis; species Phalaenopsis hybrid cultivar. The sequence continues at coordinate 13,386 of JXCR01108859.1, read as the reverse complement.
ATTTTTCTAATAGTTCTTTCTAATTCAGAATCATAAGGTAATAAATTTTTAGATCCTACACTATGCATAAACAAATAAAACAAGTAATTGAAAATAATCAGACACACTTAAATAAGAAAAGGTTAAAGTTAAACTACAAACAATCTTTTTTTTAGTTTTTCTTTTAAATAAAAGTAAAATAACTTACTACTACTACTTTTTGTTACTTCATCGGCAATGGTGCCAAAAACATGATGCGGGCGGATTTAGTGTGTTAATTTCACAATTATTTTTTAATATTATAAAATACAAACGATAGATATAATAATAAATATGCAATGTAATCCCAACAAAAATAACTTGAATAAAAATAGTTTATTTTTAAAACTCTTTTGAACTGCCAAATTCCCTTTAAAAATAATGAGTATACGTGTCGCTCAAGTATAAAGGGTTCTAACGGAGTCTTCGATATTGATCACATAGAAAATTTGGAAATGCCTGTAAATAGTTCTTAAGATTATATTTATAATTTAAACTAAAAAAAAGTAAAGTGAAAAGTTCGAATATGAACTACTAATGTGAATGCTATTTAAAATGCAGTTGAAAGCCAAAGTTAACTAAACCAGAAAGTAAACATTTAAAAGTAAATTTACAAAAACTAAATGAAATTTTAGTTGGCGGAAAGTTCAAATTTAAGAAAGCATCTTTCCCCTTGCAATGAGCATATGGATTGTGAAGAAATTAAAATCATTTTGAAAAAATATATATAAACTATTTTCTGCCAAATAAGAGCAATCATTTTCTTTACCCTCTTCTGAGTGCTATAAAGGACATTGACTAATCTAGAGTTTGGTCTCTAATTCTGTGGTTAGGTTGTAAGGATATTGACTACCACTCTACAGCTCCCACTACTCCCTCCCATTAGGGCTAACAATCTCACATTAGTTTTCAATCAATTGGTCAAAATTAGGGATTTTAATCTGTCACCTTAAAATCTCTAATTCTCCATCAAATAAAGTATGTTTCCTTAATTATTTCCACTGAATTCCATGGATGACATACTCTCCCATGAAATCAAATGTGATTCTTTCCATGTTGTAGAAATTATAGCCCTTTGAAAACATATGTTTCTCAATACATTTTAGCATTTCAATTGGCCAAATCGAAAAGTAAATGAAGATCAAAGTTCAAATCATCACAAAATATTAACACTTAATACCATAGAAAAAAATTACTTCTTCACAAGACCATATTTTAAAGTAGGAAAAAGGATAAAGAAGACTACTTAAGAATTCATAGGAAGGAAATGACAAAATAACAATTTCATATACAAAAACAAGTATACAAAACAAAAGACATAAATTACACAACTTATCTCACAATCCTACACAAGCAAATCTCTAGAAGTTCTCTCCAAGCCTTTCTCTCTTTAAAAGCTCTCTCAATTCTCTCTTAGAAGTGTAGTGAAGAAGAAATCTATCACCTTCCCTCTCCTCTTATAACCCTAGAAGAAAATCATCAATCCCTTAACTTTCTCTCTCTATCTCTTCCTCTTGCCTATCACGCCACTCCCCTTTCTTGTCACATACAAACTCCTTGAAGTCTTCTTCTTTTATTTTGTGCTGCCTCCTTTCAAAAAGAATTCATATTTCTCTCCAAAATTCCCTCCAAAAGTCAACTCTTTTGAATTCACAAGATGTGTCATTTGATCCAAGAGACATATCACTTCATAAAAGAACCTTCCAATGTATCTAGATGCATTGAACTAATTCAAAATGAGTTTATAACAAGTGTCAATTTGAAAATTAACAAAAAATTCACCTCAAACCACCTTAATCCACAAAAAGTCATCTCCAGCGCATTTGGCACCACATATGGCGCATCATGCACCAAGGCTCTGTCAAACGGCACATCATGCGTCAGATTCCCAAAACTCATTATTTTGACTCCAAATTTTGTCCTTTTAGCTACTGTTGCTTCAAATACCTAAAAATGATATACCTACAACAAAAACACAAAAATACCCTTCTTTAAAGTGCAATATCACCAAAAATAAGCACAAAATACATACTTAAAATAACATATTATTTTTGTGTATCGCCCTTGACTTTCTTTCTCCCTCTATCTCACGCCACTCTCTATCTTCAACCCTCCTTTCACACCTCTTCTTTTTTATCCCTAGACATCCATCTCTTTTATTAGAGACTGCCTCCTTCAAAAAACAATTAAAATTTCCTACCAAAAGCCTCTCCAAAAGTCAACCCTTTTGAATTGAAAAGACATGATTATTGATTCAAAAGACATATCCCTTCATAAAACAACCTTCCAAAGTGTCTTCGGCTATATTATATATGTTTTCAAAGTGTCTTCGGCTATATCCCTTCAAAAGACATGTCCCTGATTAAAGATAAGTTTTCGACTATATTATATATGGTGATTCAAGTCTTCAAACCATAGTTTGGACCCTAAGAGGTGACCCAACTAGTTCATATGCCTTGAGTTTTAATTAGTTGCTACCCATTTGCGTTATGAGAGACTAACTCTTCCATACAGATTGCTAGAGCTGTGATGTCAGCTTGATGTTCTTATGATATAACCTTTCCCTATGAAACCCTTTTATTAGACATCTTATAAATATAAGCAAGGTTCTTTTAATTTAGAGTATTATTGGATATCCCTCACGATGTAATTAACTAAAGGGATACTGATACAACAAAAAAATATGTAATTTTATGTAAACATTTTATTCTTAAACTTGATGATATTGCACTTTAAAGAAGGTTATTTTCTTTTTTCATATTTGGTATATCGATCTTAGGCATTTGGAGCAAAAAGCAGCAAAAATAAAGAAATTTGGAGTCAAAATGCAGTTTTTCAGCTTCTTGGTGTCAGAGGCGCCATTTACAGAGAAGAGGCGCTAGAGGTGCCATAACTAGTGCTAGAGGTGTCAAAATCCATTGAATAGTGTGGAACTCTAAAAAACTAGTGTCAGAGGCAGAAAAATAAGCGCCAAAACAAGTGCAAGAGGTTCTAAAGATGAATTAAGATGAATTTTAGCGGTTATTGGCTATTTTTTAGAGGTTCTAGAAGTCTCCAATAAATTTAATCGCAACAAGGATTGATTCAATGCATCTTGACACTTTAAATAGGCTTTTCAATGAAGAGATATGTCTCATGGATGAAGGGACTTGTCTCTTTATGTGAAGAGGTGTGCCACTTAGAAAAAATGAGGGAATTTTAAATTCCTTTGAAGATAAGGCTCACACCATAATTAAAAAGTGTGGTCTTTTTTAGAGTGTGAAGGGGGTGGCGTGAGAAGTATTGGAGAGAAGAGTTAGGTTTTTGAGAGGATTTTCCTTTAAAGTTGTAAGAGGAGAAAGAAGGAGACAAATTTTTTTCTTCATTACATTTCTAAGAGAGAATTACATGTGATTGTAAAGAGAGATAGAGTGCTTAAAGAGAACTTCAAAAGATTTGTTTGAAGAGGAGTGTGAGATAAGTTGTGTTATTTTTTTTCATTATTTTGTAAACTTTTTTTTTATCTTTAAAATCCATGTTTTGTCGTATCCTTCTTATGAGATCCAAGTAGTTTCTTTATCATTCTCCCTACAATTACATATGGTCTTGTGAAGAATTAATTTTGTCATGTAAGGTTTTAAATGTCACTAAATTAAAATGATTTGAACTCTAATCTTCATTTAATTTTTGATCTGACGAATTGAAATGTTAAATATTTTTAGAAACAAATGATCCAAAAGGGCTATGCATTGTAGAACAAGGTAAGCATCACATTCAATTTCATGGGTGAGAATGTAGTCCACGGGGTTGAGTGCAAACAAATAAGGAAATATATTTTGATGGGTGCAGAATTTGAGATTTTGTGATGACATACTAAAATCCATAATTTAGTCATGTTGTTCGGAAACTAAAGTGAGATTGTTATCCCTCAGGGGAAGGAGACGTGGGAGCTTTGTAGTGGGAGCCAGTATCCTATGAACCTAACAACAAATTTAGGGACGAAACTTTAAGTTAACCAAAGTTCTTTATGCACTCTAAGAGGGTAAAGAATAGGATTGCTTCTATTTTGCACAATACAATTTTATATATTTTTTTAAATGATTTTAATTACTTCACAATCCATAATCTCATTGCAAAGGGGAAGGATGCTTTCTTAAATTTGAACTCTTCCTTTCTAAACTTTATTTAGTATTATTAATTTTAATTTTGAAGTTTCGGATATAGCTTAGTTAACTTAGTTCTTTTAGCTACATTTCATTTGGCATATATTAAATTTACTTTAGATTTGTCTTTATTAAATAAGTTGTTGTATTTTAAATATTGTGTTTTATGTTATAACCATAAAAATTTCCAAGTCTCCATGGGATCGATAATTAAAACTTGATTAGAGCCCTTTATTACTTGAACGATTCATATACTTGCATAATTATCAAGGTTTGACAGCTTATAGATTTTAAAATTTAAAACTATTTATATTCGATTGATTTTTATTGTGATTGATATGCATATTTAGTTATTGTGTTGTCGTAGGAGTGATGTAGTATTGAGAGATATTTATAACGCATACAAAAAAATCGGCCATCAAGTTATTGTTGCAATTGTCGGAAGTAATGGTAAATTACTTTTTAATTTAGAAGACCTTATTTGAACTGTTAAACTGGTAAATTAATTTATATTTTAGTATGTTTTCTTATTTTAATTACTTATTGTGCTTATGTATGCATAGTTTAAAAAAGATAGATAATTGAGTAAAATGTCAACAAACTTAAATAATCCAAGAATTAAAAATGAATATCATTAGAGACCTTTAAGAGATTATGTTAATCCTACAACAGATGAATGTCATTTGAGTACACAAATCCCTACTATAGCTGCTAATTCATTTGAGCTTAAGCCTATTATTATCCAAATGGTACAAAATAATTAGTTTGGAGGAACACCGACTAGAGATGTTAACTTTAATCTTGCTAGTTTTCTAGAATTGTGTTCTACACTTAAATATGATGGAGTGACTAAGGATGTCGTCAGACTTGGTCTTTTTCCTTTTTCATTAAGGGATAAAGTTAAGATGTGGTTAAACTCGTTAGCATTTGGATCTATTAGAACTTCAGGAGACTTATCACAAAATTTTTAATCTAAATATTTCCCACCATCAAAAACTATTAAGCTTAGAAATGATATCACATCCTTTTATCAATTTGAATGAGAATCAATTTATGAAGCTTGGAAACGATTTAAAGATCTCCTTGGGAAGTGTCTACACCATGCCATGCGTTACCAGATTGGTTAATAATTCAGACTTTTTATAATGGATTGGTTGGATCTCTTAGATCTATAATTAACACTGTTGCTAGTGGATCATTAATGTCAAAACCATTCGATGAAGCATATCATTAATTGAAGAGATAACTACTGATAATTTTTAATGGTTCTCTAAAAGGGTAAGTCTTAAAAGAGTAGTTAATACTCATGATTTTGATGCAATATCTATTTTGGCTACTCATACTAATGCAATATCAAAGATGATAAATCAATATGTGATGAATTATTCTCAGACACCTCATGTGCTTGAGGAAAGTTCATTGAGATAAATGATATATTTTCAATCTTCATATGAAACTTTAAATGCAATAAACAACCCAAATAATAATCCTTATTCAAATTATTATAATCCTGGTTCGAAAACTTACCCAAATTTTAATTGGAGTTGTAATAACTTTAATATTGTAAATCTGCAATGGGGTAACAATCCTGTGAACCCATTGGGAATTTCCAATAGTCAGGAGAACATTAACTATAAATCTTATCATCCTCTAGGTTTTAACACCAATTTATAGAGTAAGGAGAAGAAATTGTCAATGGAGGAATTAATATTGCATATGGGAGCACAATTACAAATTCAAGGAGCTCCAATTAGAAACAGGGAAAATCAGTTGGGATGTATTGCTACTACACTTAGCAATAGACCTACAGGAACTTTTCCTGGTAATGTTAAAGTTAATCATAAAAATTAGAACAAAGAGTAAATCAAGTCTATTTAGCTTAGAAGTGGAAGAGAAATAGAAACAAAAGTTCAAAAAGAGATTGAAGTTGACAAAGAATGGGTGGATAGTGAAAATTCTAGCAAAGATTTTCATCTTGAGTCAGAATATCCTGTTTAGCTAATGAAAATCGCTGCAGAAAGACCACCACCTCCATTTCCTTAAACATTGAAGTAGTATAATAGAGATAACCAATTTACAAAATTTATAGATTTTCAAGTTGAGCAAGAAAGAGATTAGAAGTTCTAATGGTGAGGGTTCCTTTTCCAGTTATCTAGGAATAGCCATAAAAAAGTCCTATGGCCAGACCTTAGGCTACTAAGGAGGAAACTAGACCTCAGCAAAAGCCAGCTCAACAAATGGACCCCAAATAGGTGTGGTGTGTCAAACAAGCACACCGCACATATTTGCGCTGACCGACGAGATCAAAAAAACCAACGCAGACCCCTAAGTCAACAAACCTAGAACAAAGAGCAGAATTGAGTGATAGTTGTTTACACAGGGAAGTAATAGATACTTTCGCTGGGGAAAGAAAGGAGATTTTGGGGACAACTGTCAGACAATATGGCAGTCGCAGGGAACACTCTATTTTAATTGAATATATCGAAGAAAGTTTGGATTTCAATTTAAAATTCCAAGGAAATTAAATTATGCGCGAGGATACTAGATTGAGTAGAAAATAAAAGCACAGAAAATGGAATAGGGCGTCAAAGCCTATCACGAAAGTAAGAATGAAAATAGGACATCTAAGCCTACCCCAAAAGGACAACCAAAATTTATGTACCAACCTCGAAAGGAAGGATCATAATTTAGGTACTGACCCCGAAAGTGTAGATGGGAATTTGACATCTAAGCCTAACCCGAATGGAGAATCAGTATTTAGGTACTGACCTCAAAAGGAGGGATCATACTTTAGGTACTGACCTGGAAGTGTAAATAGGAATAGTATGTCTAAGCCTACCCTAAAAGAAGAATTAGAATTTAGCTACTTGTCTCGAAAAAAGGGAATCAGAATTTAGGTACTGACCTCGAAAGTATAGATGGGAATAGGACGCCTAAGCCTACCCTGAAAGGATAATCAGAATTTAAGTACCGACCTCGAAAGGAGGGATCAGAATTTAGGTATTAACCCCAAAAGTGTAGATGGGAATAAGACATCTAAGTCTACCTCAAAAAGAGAATCATAATTTAGGTACTGACCTCGAAAGGAGAGAATCAGAATTTAGGTATTGACCCCAAAAGTGTAGATGGGAATAGGTCGTCTAAGCCTACCCTAAAAGGTGAATTGAAATTTAGGTACCAACCTTGAAATAAGGGAATCAGAATTTAGAACGTCTAAGCTTACCCCGAAAGGAGAATTGGAATTTAGGTATCGACCTCAAAAGGAGGGAATTAGAATTTAGGTATTGACTCTGAAAGTGTGATGGGAATATGACGTCTAAGCCTAACCCGAAAGGAGAATCAGACTTTAGGTACCAACCTCAAAAGGAGGGATTTGAATTTAGGTACTAACCCTTAAAGTGTAAAGGGGAATAGGATATCTAAGTCTACCCTGAAAGGAGAATCAAAATTTAGGTGCTGACCTTGAAGGAGGGAATCCGAGTTTAGGTACTGACCCTAAAAGTGTAGATGAGAATAGGACATTTAAGCCTACCCTGAAAGGAAAATCAGAATTTTGGTACCGACCTTGAAAGAAGAGAATCAGAATTTAAGTACTGACCCCAAAAGTATAGATGGGAATATGACTTTTAAGCCTACCCCAAAAGGAGAATCAGCATTTAGGTACCGACCTCGAAAGAAGGGAATCAGAATTTAGGTACTAACCCTGTAAGTGTAAATGGAAATCGGACGTCTAAGCCTACCCCGAAGGGAGAATCAAAATTTACGTACCGACTTTGAAAGGAGGGATGAGAATTTAGGTCTTGACCCCGAAACTGTAGATGGGAATTAGATGTCTATGCCTACCCTGAAAAGAGAATCAGAATTTAGGTACCGACCTCGAAAGAAGGGAATCAAAATTTAGGTACTGATCCCGAAAGTGACATGAAAATAGTATAGAGAATTTGTGGTGTTGAACTCATAGATATGTAACATATGAAGATTGAATTTAGTGAAGAAAATTTGTATGATTTTATTGAAAGTGTGAGACTTTTGCGGAAAATGTGAGGAAATTGGTGTAGACCAAGATAGTCATGTCATGCAAGCAAAGAGAAAGAAACCTCAAACTCGAGTGAAACAAACTCAACAAATTTATTATTTTCTTTTCTTGTTATCTTTATTAAATTTAATTATCAATGTATATTTTTCAAAATTTATTTTTTGTTGGTTTATTTTTTAAAAGAATATTTTATATAAATTTTTTTATCATAAAAAAATTTATTGTTTTGTTCTTTATTCGTTATAACTCAAAACCAAAACATGGTTCTGTGGCTTTTACCCATCGCAAAAAAGGGCAATTTGACAAATATGTTCAAATATGAAGGAAATTTCATTAATCTACTTCAAATCAAGTGTTACAGACTGAATACATGTTGAAAGCTTTAAATGAGACAATCGTGTCATACATGCTGCTCTGGTAGTACAAAAGGTGAAAAAAAAATTGTCTATCTGTCCTCTGTGGGATGAGCTCCTGATCAAGTTGACCTACTAAGCCACGCTCTAGGACAAGAGTTTCTTTTGGATGTACTTAGAGGTACACAACCATCTCATAGCTCGTATGGTTGTATCTCCTCCAATTCTGGATCTCGTCGGAATCCATACGACATCTTGTTGTCATCCATCCTTCTCAATGTAATGGAAACTCTACGGTGTCGTACACATGGAATGCAATGCTTCACGAGGTCGGCTCTGTTTCTCTTCAAAATTAGTACCAAACCCACCGGCAGTGGAATTGCAACTGATCCTTTGAACTCACAAGGTCTAACAACGTTGATTTCTTTTCTGAACAAAATGTCACTTTTAATCATGAACAAAACCGTGCAAAAAGGTCTGAAAATATCATGGTGATCTATTTGTGGGAGAATACAGTCTCCCTCTTTATAAATGTTGATGATACAACTGTTTAGAATGAAGTCCATTCGCAGAATGCTACATCTGACCTTCTTTTTTATCATCCACTTTATTGTGGGAGGCAATGTATCCACGTCATCGTATCTTAAGATCCCTGGGGGGTTCCCTTGCCTATCCTTGGTAAAATGGTAGCAACAACCACATTGGATGGTTATACTACCTTTTTCATGCATCCATTTTTGTGATTTTTAATAGGTTCGCTGTATCAGAAGGTCGGCTCAACCTCTGTCTCTCATGTTGAATATGCAAACAATATGCTTCTTCCTTCACTTTTAGAAAAGACTTTGGTGTACAGTTTCAGACCTTCTAGTATATTGAAAATTTTTCCCTGTACTTCTTTGTAGAATTCAAACTCTCTTTTCTTTATTTTACTCATCTTGTCGAATTCTTCCATGGTAATCATTTGCGACTTTCGGGTCCACACCCCAATTAAAACATCCATAGAGATACATATATGTGCTATCTCTGTATCTAAGGGGATGTATGATTTTCCAACTGAGTGGTTGGTAGTCTGAAATCCACTATCAGTAGATGTGTACTTCTTCAGAGTGTTGTTACACTCTAAATGAAGGATGTTACATTATGGGCATTCTACAAATGCACCCGTGTTTGGTATCTATCTTGGGATCTCAGTGTTGCACGTCAGGCAACACACACAAAGCTCATCTGTAATTGCCAATAACGTCGGCTCTGAAGCAGACTCAGGCTTGTCCTCTGTGACTAAAAAAGTAGAGGAAGTCTCTCTCATGAAAGGATCAAAGATTTTACCCTTAGGAATTGGTGTATGAAAGTTTTCTGCCTCCTTCAGCCAACTTTTCTCTTAACGTAGGAACGCTCTGTGTTTTCAGTGATTGGCATTTTTGCATTGAGTTCTTCTTAACGACGCATTGGGCAATCTCTCATCATCAGCACTAACTAGATGTCATGTTGGCAAAGTTATCATAGATGGTAGGTGACTAGTCCCTTCCATTGGATTCTACCGCGCTATTACTTTCTTCCTTTTTAGTGAGGAATCCACTTTAGTGTTGATCTTTAACTGCGATGGTAGCCCATCTTTCCTTTGGGGACTGACTATGTCCATTAGGGGACCCTCATAGTTCACATCGACCTGATCGAAGTCCAAGTTGAGGTATATAATGCTCCCACGAGGTGCCCTTTCCTTGTTAAGTGCGAGATTCCCACCATCATTGAAAGCAAAAATCAACTTCTCTCTTGAACATTTTTTTTTGCAGATAACAGAAAAACATCAGTGTGCTGAAATTTAGCAGGAGCAAGAACAAAAAAAAATTATTAAACAAAATTTTCATTTCCATGGGTGCAAAACTATTTTATTTATATTTTTTTATTTATATTAATTTAATAGAACATCAAAATTAAAAGAAAAAAGGAGAAAGTCAAAGTATGCAACTTTAAAAGTTTTCATTTTATTGAGGTTAATTTTATTACAAAGTTTTTGGACCCATTCACGGATGATTGGCCAAATAAATAACCCCAAGATGTTCAGTCTCAAAAGGCTATTTCAAGTAACGTTAAGTTGTAAAGTATGTCTTTAAATATCATCCATTGATTGGCAGCATATGTCTCTCACCCTAGAAATCCACCAGCTGGTAGGCTCCTCCTGAATAGACCTTTTCTACGACAAATGATCCCTCCCAAGTTGGTTCAAATTTTCCACATATCTTACGACATGTAATAATAGGTTTTTTGAGAACAAGAATGAGGTCACCCACTTTAACTTCCTCAGGCAGACCAATTTATTATGAGTTTGTACCATTCTCACTTGGTGAAGTTTCAAATTCTGTTGCACTTCTAGTCACTTTACTTCAAGTCCTTCCAATTCTTTAAGTCTGAGCTTTGCACTTTCTTTGATTGTAATTTGATTGGTAATAGCGACTCTAAGAGATGGTGTCTGAATTTCTAGCGGTAGTACGACCTCAAATCTGTATACGAGAGTATATTGTGTACATTGAGCAGGAGTCCTGAATGTCGTTCGGTAGGCCCACAAAGATTCTAATACTTTATTATGTCAATATCCTTTGTTTTCATCCAATGTTTTCTTTAAAATAAGTACTAGTATTTTGTTGAAGGCCTCGGCCAGTCCGTTTGCCTTGGGACAGTAGATTGTAGAGTACCTCCAGTCTATCTCATGTCTTTTAACAAAATTTTTGATCTTTGTGCTCTTCAAGGCTGTCCTCCAAAATGATAGACGATTTGGCTCTTGAAAATTAAAAGACATGATATGTTCTAACCTCTCATAATGGCACTACGTCTGCCAATTTGGAGAAGTAATCAGTAGAGGAAAGAATAAATCTATGTCCCTTAAATGATGGAGGGTCTATTAGACCTATTATGTCCGTACCTTAACACTTGAATGACCACGAGGCAACAGTTGGGTAAAGCACATTTGGAGGTTGTTGTATGACCACCCATGCAATTGGTAAAAGTGACACTTTCTGGCTGTATTAATGCAACTGGACATCATTGCTGGCCAATAATACCCAAGTCTTATGATCTTCATTTTCATCTTCAGCTTTGACTGGTTAGCTCCACAAAATTCGGCATGTACTTCCTCGATGATACTTATTGCTTTTGCTCTGCTTAAACATCGCAACCACATCTGATCTAAAAATCTTTTGTAAAGGACATCACCCATTAGAGCATATGACATAGCCCTACTTGTGATGTGATATGCCTCAGACTTGTCCTCTAGCAACTTTCTAGTCTACAAATATCCTATTAATGACTTGCATCAATCTTTGTTGATGTTAGCATCTGCAATATTCATTCTTTCTTCTTTTTAAGCTTGTGTAAATTATTAAGATTAATCTAAGACAAAATCTCATCACCCTTGTACTGTAATGTCGATGGAAACCTCCAACGGCCATGTCAGCTCCTTAGCTTATTTTGTTAGAGCATCGGCATGGGCATTATCGCCTCGAGGAATCCAATAGAGAGTCAAACTAGGAATCTATTCCAGCAGCTTCAATGTGCACCGTTGGTATTCTGCTAATCTTGGTTTCAAAATCTTATACTATCTGGCGACTTTAGGATGACGAGTTGTGAGTCTCCATAGATGGCAATATCTGTTATGTCTATTGAGATTGCCAAGTCCAACCCAGTGAGTAGTGCTTCGGATTCTACTTCATTATTTGTGCACAGCATTGTCAAGTGATAGGAGAATCTCAAATTGCTCTAATCTGGTGTGATGAAAATAAGACCAATTTATGCTTTGTCCGGTATAACTATTCTTGATTCTTTGTCTTTTTTGGCTAAAAAAGCTCCATCATAGTACATTTCCCAATGTCTGGCACTGGACGGTTCTATTTGCAGTATCAATTCATCTGGCAATTCATCATTGAGTGGGGTCTAATCCCCAATAACTGCTTATATGCAATAGTATAACAATAATTCTGATTATATTTTCACTTATATTTCCTTATTTTATAACAAAACAAAAAACTTGATTTTGAAGAAAAATAAGAATTTAACATTTAATTTATATATATTGGGATACTACACAAGTATACGTATCGTTATCAAGTAAGATAGGACTTTTTGATTAAGGCCTGAATATCGAACCCACAGGGAAGATATGCAATATTCACTTTTTGGAAAACCTTCTATTTTTAAAAAGACAACTATTTAAATTAAACACATTTTCACAGTAAATAAAGTTTAAATATTTTTGGTAATTTTAATATTTTGACAAAAATAGAACAAAATTAAAAAGTTAACTTGAGTTTTTGTAGAAGAAAGCCTAAATATAAAAATATTTTTCTCCTTATCTTGAATCAGTAATAAGTATAGGAATTTTGTTGTGGATATATGCATATTATGTTGTGCCAAATAGGAGCAATAATATTATTTATCCTCACTAGAGATGCTATAAAAAATATTGGCTAATTTAAAGTTTGAGTAGTTCTGAAGACCGGTTAAGCATGGAATACACTAGCTCTCACTCTAGAGTTCCCTTAATTTCCTCCACCTGGGAGCTAACATCTCGTATCAGAAGCTAGAACAATAAACCAAGTTGGGGCTTTAACCAGTCACTTTAAAGTCCTCTAACTCTACACCCTTTGATGAATATTTTCCTATTTATTTGAACTCAATCATATGAACTACATTCTCATTCATACAACCTCATACAATTCTTTCCAATTGTTGACTAAGACAATACCCGCCCGGTTCTTACATGTTCTCACAACAAATTTTAACATCGGATTGGCCAAATCAAGAAGTAAATGAAGTACATGGATTTAAATCATCACAACTTCTTCCA